>JARUHE010029688.1:0-16413 GCA_031471125.1 Archaeomysis grebnitzkii | reverse complement strand
CTCTTTTCTGTCCACCCTCTTAATCTGTTTTTGTTTTCATACAACGCTCTTTGCCTCTGCAGCTAATGTGCTGTATAATATTCTATAATAAAAATAAATAAATAACATTTGGGGAAAAAGCAAACCGTTACCGAGACCTTGCGATATTGAAGTGACGGTCGTGGACTTGATGACAGACACGCTCGTCGTTGATTCTTGTTTGACGGTCGTGGACCCGGTTATAACGGTTGTGGTGGAAGATCCGGCAGCCTCCGTACAGTTCGTCTCCACAACGTACTTTTCCGTTGAAACTTTCATCTCGTCCCTATGACCACAAAAAAAATGACGGTGAGAAGTGCGATATGCTTATAACTGTCCAATTCTTTATCCTTCTAATTTACTCTAATTATTTACATTGTTAGTCTTCAATAGATAATAACTCACTTATTTTATAGAAAAAATTTTGCACAACAGATTTTTTGTTTCACCAACTCTTTCAGAAGTTTAATATGAATATTAAAAAGACATTTCTAGACCTTACATAAAGTCTTGTAATCTAAACCTTTCAAGAGATATATATACTTTTAATAAATATTTTATTGAATAAAATATTAAATGATACTTTTAATAAATACTTTATTCATTATATTTTATTCAATAAAATATTTAAAAATTTGTATAATAAGGCATCCACCAACCAGAGGTTATAAATGGTTTTAGTAAAACTAACATTTGTCTTCACCTCTTATAAAAAGAGTGAAGTATTTTTTAAGTTTATTAAAAACCATTATTTTTATGGAAAAAATCTATAGAAACTTGTTTATTTTCTAAGCAAAGTTATTATTCAAGAAAAAACCATGAATTACAAAAAAAAATAACTTTACCTTCTCTTCTTATAAAAACAGTGAAATATTTTCTAGTTAATCTGAGCTATAAAACAGAAAGAAAGTACATATAGAATTTTTTTTCTTCAAGAAAAGTCCTTATTCCGCTCATTATCTGTAGACTTTGTTCAACAAAAAAAAACTGTGAAATCAAAAATTAAAAACTAACATTTAATTTCACCTAAATTGTGAACGCGAGACGCCGCCGCCGACAACGGACTGACCCACGCATGTTGATTGGAATAGGGTATCCGTAGGATGGATACCCTAATGATATGAAACTTTATCACATTTTATCGAATAAAAAACTAACATGTGGTCCCTGATTGAGTCTATGGTTATGTCTCCACTCAAAATCGTGGAATTGTTGGGATCTCCGTTCTCTTTAATGTCGTCCAATTTTGGCGTCTCATCGGACGCCATTTTCTCGTTTTTTGGATCCTCTTCGATAGCTGCCTCGGTGATAACCTCCATCGATCCTACTTTCTCCTCAGTTACGTCTTTATCAGCAGTCTGCGGAAAAACAAAAATATTCAGCGGGTTAATCCGATTACTAAAACAGTATGGCAAATACGTTCACCAATCGCCATATTACAGTGTGCTGTTTAAAAGGGTTTGGAAAGGTTTTATAATATTGTAGGGTCCGGGTTTAAAAGACTGTAAACCTTGCAATAATCAATAGACAACTGAATGAAAAATTTTGTTAACTATCAATTATAAAATATGATTTGCAATTTTTCTTAACAGGCTGCTTGTCCAATGGTCGGACCTGCTGGGGTGGGGAGGGGAGGGCTCCATCCTCTATGTTGAGGATAGAGTGAGGTCGACAACAAACAAGAAAGTCAATGATTGCCTTAGATGCAAGACTATTTGGATCAACATTAACACAAGTGAAGTAAGCTGTATGTTATTTGAATGTGGGTTACCTCACTCCATAGTGCTGAAAACAAGATTTTTTTTTCATCCTCTTTAACCCTCTACCGCCCAATGTCACTCACGAGGAACTAAACAAATAATTTAAATTATAGTTAAAACAGCAGTAATGTGAAAGGATAATTCAGGCAGTAGAGGGTTAACACAAAAATCGGCCCAAAGTAGCCTTTTTTGCAATAAAAACTTAAAAACGATCAAAACCGATGCAAAACAAACGTCCTCTTTAAAATGCAAAAATAATTTTAGCACCCTGCCTCACTTGTGTTACTATTCATCAATTTGCAAGTCATTTTCACTTACTGTATCGAGACTGCTGATATGAGAACGAAATACCAGGAAATATATAATAAAAGTTATACATTATTTCAAGAAAAAAAGTCAAATTTGCCTTTAAGCATCATATGAGTTGACATAGGTTGGCTCTATCGAATGTGAGTTACCTCACTCGTGTTAATGTCAATCCATTTCATAGCAGATAATAGTACAAGTGAAGTAGCTCTATGTTAATTGAATGTGACTTACCTCACTTGTGCTATTTTTGATGCATTTCTTAGTTTTTAACAGCACAAGTGAGGTAGGCTCTATATTAATCGAATGCGAGTTACCTCACTTGTGCTATTGCCGATCCATATAATAGCACAAGTGAGGTGAGTTCTTTGTTATTTGAATGTGGGTTACCTCACTTGTGTTATTATCGATCCATATATTAGCACAAATGAGGTAAGCTCTATATTAACTGAATGCAAGTTACCTCACTTGTTCTATTGTCGATCCATATCTTTGTTATCTGTAAAAAAAGGCAAAGCACTCACCGCAATGGGAATAGTATGGGAAGGCACGTCGTAAGTATTTTCTACAATTTCCGCATCCTCGTTGGGACCGTTCGTCTCCTGTGAATTGTTTTTGGTTCAGGTGAAGAAGAAAGAAGATTTTTCAGAGCATAAAATGAACAAAAATTACTAAAAATGGCCAAAAAACAAACTACAAATTACTAAAAATGATCAAAAAAATTACTAAAAATGAGCTAAGCATGGTCAAAAAGTTATCAAAAATGAATTAAAAATAAATAAAACCTATTTATGATTGCAAACAAACTGCTGCAATTTGGGGCAAAAACATATGTTTCAAAAGTTCAATAAAAATAAATCGAGCGAATTAATAGTATATATAATATTTGAGGACCCAACATGAACCCATCAGGCTATTTAATGCCATCTTATAAAACATTAATTTATATGCATTATAATTACTGGATCGACAATAGCACAAGTGAGGTAAGCTCTATGTTATTTGGATGTGGACTACCTCACTTGTACTATTGTTGATACAATTAAGGCTGTATGTGAATTTTTTTTAAATTGTTACAATTGAATAAAAAAGTCATTGACATCTTGAATTTTAAAATAATAAAAACTTATTTTTGAACAATTAAAGAACTCTACTAAACAAAAAAATAGCTTAAAACCATCTGAATTTAATGAAAATAAAAATCTGGACGACACAAATAATTGGAAATAAAAATGAACAACACTGAACAATAAAAAATAAACACTAAAACAAGCACGAGTAAATGCTACACATTAAAAGCTGTGTTTACATGTTAAAAAACTTTCTAAGACTGTAATTTTTTAGTATAATTCTATTAATTACACTTTTCTTTCATTTTTTATAATAAAAATATCTTTATAAATCTTCCAAAAAAATTTGGTGAACCATCAATTTGACGATAAATTTTCTAAGTCTGTAAACTCTTAAAATGTATATTATTTAGAAAAATATACATTTTTTGTATACTTTCTTAGAATCTCCAACTCTTTCATTTGCTTAAAATAAACTTTTCTCTAAACCTTCAAATAAAAATCTTAGTTAACCATGAGTTTCAAACTTCACATAAAATGTATGTCTTAATAAGTAAATACTGATTTCATTTAAACAAACTTTTCTGCAAAATAATTTTTTATTATTCTGAAAAAATGGCAAAATTTTGGTAGAGTCCACAAATCATCCACCGCCCCAACAACTAAAGGTCATTTATAGAAGCTGGTTTTTCAGACACAGCTTAACAATGAAACAATGAAACACTGAACAATAAAATAATGAAAACAATAAAACAATTAACAATAAACAAAAAAACAGCAAACAATGAAAATAATAAATACCTTAGAAGTATCTGAATTTAATAAGGTAACTTTTCCTCTTGGTTTAGTAACATATCTGGCAGATAAGGATATTCTTGCTAGCTCGCTGGACGAAACTTGGTATAATGCTTCTCCATTCTTTGTAAATACTAAACTATTTATTCCACTGAAAAAAATTAGACATTTATTTATTTATAAACACCCAACTATTATTCTACTGAAAAATAAAAATTAGACAGTTACTTATTTGTAACACCAAACTATTTATTCCACTGAGAAAAAACATTATACATTTATTTAAAGTTATTTTCACCCACTTAAATTGAAGATTACTTTCAAAAACAACTTCTTTAATGTATTATTTATAGCTAGAGTATAAAGTTGATTTGCACATTTGTAAAACAGCATTATTAAAAAAAGGATAATAATATATCATTTATATAAAATAAAATATTTCATTGTATTGTGAATCCCTTTTATCAAATGGATCAAGAAGAGCACAAGTGAGGTAACTCAATGTCAATTGAATGTGGCTTACCTCACTTGTGCTATTGTTGATCAAAATTATGCCTAGGGACTGTACTAAAAGCGTGTTCTCGTCTTTTTCTTGCTTCAAATAATTTTTACTTGATTCAAATAAAAATGGTATAACATTGTGTCAATGTGATTTAAATCAATACAAAATCTGTTGAGAAAACGATTGTTGAAGTCTCAAAGTGAAAATCATAAAAATATTGCAGCATTGCAGTGATTTTTCCATAAACAAAAAAAAATCAACATTTTGTTGAATGTGAGGTTGACAAAAAATTATAAATTTCAAATAAAAGCATAAAATTTCCAAAAAAATAAATTGTATAGAGAAGAAATTGTTGGTATTTTTATAAAGCATCTATGTACCAAGGATGAAATGACTTGATCAATAAAAAAATAACTTTAACATTTAGTTGAATGCAGGGCAATGTTTGCCACATGCTCCATAGGAATTACTATTGGAGTATGTTTGCCATATGCTACATATGAATTACTATTGGATGATGTTTGCCACATACTCCATAGGAATTACTATTGGAGTGGACAATGGGAAGCCTTAAATGTGAAATTTGAAAATATTCATGTCATTTAACATTTCTTTTTGGCTGATACCTCAATAAATATAAAATTTTCAGAAAAAATGAGAAGGTTGTAATGAACACCCATTTAATAAATTTTGTGTAACTTTAAAAATAAAAAAAATTAACTTTTTGTTGAATGTGGTTTGACTTGACAGATTACGAGCAACACTAGAAAAGTAAATCCTAAGTCTTTATTATGCTCGTAATGTCTTCAAACAATAAAAAAAAATCCTCCACTCACGTAATATCTTCCCTTTTCAAACACTGAGTCTGTGCCTGTCGACGACAATCAGGGAGAGAGAACACCGACAGATCTCCAAGATTTGTGAGGACGAAGAATGTCGACTCTTTGTAAGACTCATCAATGTTTGACACAAACTCGCAGCTGCCAATTTTACGGACGCGGGCTCCATCATGGGCCGTTAATTTGTATTTACACACTGGCTTCAGTTGTGGAAGTGTGAACACCTGAAAAAACAGCGTAGTTGCTATCAGTTTGCCTAATCTTGATTATTTTACTTTTATTATCATTCGAGTTTTAACACTGCTGTGGTAAACTACTTTTTTATAACCCAAGAATTCTAATTGGATATCATAAAATACACTAATTTAATGATAAAAATAATTATTTTTTAATTGCAGTTAAAACTACTTGTGCTGGATGAGGTTGATAAACAAAAATGAAAGCAGAAGCAATCTTGAGCCACAGCAAGTTTTCAAATAGACATACCTTGAACTGTTCCTCAGAACAGATGAGGACCTTGTGTGGCCCTGAGGTATCTGGCGGTGGGGAAACTTCCTTTTTAACGGCCAGAGGATCCGCGAACGGTTTGTTGGCCGCGTCAAGGATCATGACGCTTATGACGGGTGCTCCATGCTTCAGGTGGATCTCCTTCCCGAGTTGTACGGTGAGCGGTGTCGTCGTACGCTTGTCGGACGGCGGGATCATGATGGTGTAGACGTAGATGGCGCCGCTGTTTGTGCCCGCCCACAATGTGGCCGACATCTGGTCTGTTTTGATGAGAGGAATTGGTCATTGAATGAGGGGAAAATGAAAAATACATTTCAACTTTTGAAAATGTGTCAACAAATTTTTATTGTATTTTTATTTTATTATAAATCAACATTTTCCAGCACCCTGTATAACTTGAAACATCAAGTGTTCACTCTTCAAACCACATGAACAATGGAGCCTCATCCTTCCATACCATTCAATCTACCAACATACATGGTTCAAGTATGCATTCATAGACTTTATTTTACTTCGGCAGTTCATACTCTAAAGATATTTTTAGTTTTCCAAAGCACTTATGACAAATCAATCTATTGTTCACAATTTCATGGGCATTGGTGTGAAAATATTTTTCAACTACTGCCCTCAGCTATCCAGGGTTTGTTCTTCACACATGAACAATGGAGTCTTATCCATGGTTTGAATAGTAACCCTGGACAGCTGAGGGTGATGGTTGAAAATTTCCTTCATATTAATGCTCACAAAATCAGAGAGTGATTGGTGAAAAACATATCTAAACTAATTACCTTAAAACCTAAAAAGTATAATCAAGAATTTAAACAAAAAAATGAACTTACTATTTACAATGAAGCATCTGGTCAGGTGAAGACATCTCACCATTGAGCCAATGTAGTCTGAGTTGTGAGCTCTGGCTTCGATGGCTCTCTCAACGTGACGCACATTCTCCCCTTCGGCAACTGTACTACTAGAAGGTGAAAATAAATTTAATTTACGCGCTAAGCTATTCTTAAAAGCACTATTGCTAGCAGGTTCTAAGGGATTTTTTACGAGAGGATGATCAAACGTACTATCGTTGTCTTCATTGGAACTAGTGTCGGTTTCTATTAGCAGGGAGAGGGCAGACGAACCGGTTTTTATTGCTTTGCCTACTAAGGAATCGGACATTATTGGACTGACAATGGTTGTTAAGCCTAAGATAGCATCTGCTATGGGACTCGGGGTGTCATCTATGTAGGTGCTAACACTGGGGTGTCTTTCGCACAGATCTAAGTTCTTAATTTTGGGGAAGATTTTGTCTACAGCTACAGGAGTTGCATCTTCTGCAGCTTTACCCAGAGGGGAAAAGGGCCTTCGAATGACCTCTCCCTGGTTCTTCAAGTATTTCTTAAATCTCAAGGAACTCGTCTGGAAGAAGTTCTTCCTCGGCATCTCGAGGGAGACGATGTCGGCCGTCAGCAAGGCATTCTCGTAGCTCGGAGATCTCTTCAACGAGTCGCTCATTGTCTTCTCAATAGGAATGAATGGGAGTTCAATGCTTGAAGGTGAATCTTCCTGCTTGATGCCGAGCAGTCCTTTGATAGCGAGATGCAGCATCTTTCGTCTGCACTGCATGTCAAACTCGGGGTTTTCTGCCGAACCATCTCGGTCAAACTCGGGAGATGGAGGAGGTATTGAGGAACTAACCGACCCTGTAGGACTCTGTTCATGCTCGCCCGAGCCACAGGTTTTCAGCCAAGACATTCTTTTTGTGGTGGTCGTATTTTCTTTTTCTTGTAGCAATGATTCTATGTTTGAATTTGTGTTGCATTTGTTCTGATTTTTTTTTGATGATTTAAAAAATAGCTTTGTCTTAGGCGATTCATCAGACTTTTTAGGAGAGCCTGATTTGTCCACCACTGCATTTCTGGGTGAATTTATTTCTTCATCATCCATTTTGTCATTTGATGCTTGCAGATTTTTATCATCTTTCCAGTGCAGCCATGTTTTAATTTTTCCTGCAGATTTTGATTGTCCACTTGTGTTAGGTTTATTTAAGTTGGCTTCCTTTTCATTTGACAGAGTTTCTAGTTCTTCTTTTTTGTTAAACAATTTAAAGAAGACTTTTTTTGGTGCGACCTCTCCTTCGCCATCTTTGACTGGGGTCGTGGGCTGTGATTTCGTCGTTTCAACAACCGTTAAGTTTGGTTCATCACACGCCAAGGATTTTGACCTAAAAAGCTGTTTGAGCGAACGACGTTTCACATCATCCCGTGCTGTCACCTTTGAATCCTCATCCGTGTCTTTACTTTTACGTGGAGTAATGTAGTAAAAGAACGGCACCTTTTGCTTAGACGGATCGGAACTTTCCGCCGTCTCGTCCTTTGGGTCTTCAGCTTTAATTTCCTCAAAATTTTCCTCTAGATCAACGGATTTTGAAGCGTTCCTCCTAAGAAGCCGTTTATTTAGCAGCTTTATTGTTGACTTTGGAGTACTCTGTCCAAGTGGGCCGACCTTTTTGTCGATGAGATCTTGTCTTTTGAAACGCATTTCGGAAATTTTTTGCTCCCTGTCTTCTTCCTCTGGAGGAATACTTTCAATATCGAGCTCTATTTCATCTCCATCTGACTGCTCTGTTTTATTGTCCTCTCTTTTGTCGTCTTCGTCTTCCTTCAATAAAGACGAGACCTCTTCCTCATCGGTATCCAACTGTATTTGTCGATCATCCTCGGAAATAGCACCCTGAATACTGCTTGAAATAGCACAATTATTTTTAATTTTATAATCATAATGATTATAAAACACCAAAGTTTTTTATAAACATTATCACAACAAACTATATCATCAAAATGAAACGAAATTTGTGGAAAAAAAACTTTTCAAATTATATTCTAGTGAAATAAATAAAACTGTATTTGGATCAACAATAGCACAAGTGAGGTAACTCTCATTCAAATAACAGAGAGCTTACCTCACTTGTGCTATTGTCGATTCATTTGTTATATTAGAATGCAATTCCGTTTTTTCTTAGACAAAATGAAACTCAATCACAAATTACCCTTTTTCTGGTGGACTCGTCACTGCAACGGGTGATTTGGCCTTGTTCCTGACGGACTTTCTTTGAGACCTGCCACGACGGAGGCGCCTGAACGATTCCCGCAGCGACTTCTTCAGAGACTTCCTCCGTGACATTGGACCCTCATCGGCTGCATTTATTAGATCTGTGGGAAGGGAAATGGTTTCATATTCTATTAAATCTTTAACCATTTCTTGGAACACTGGTGATACATAAAGTCTAATATGAATTATTTCATTTTATATAACACAAGCGATACAAAACAGGTTGTTTGGTTCTTAGTATCCTTACATGGGTAGATATAAACTATGTGAATACTATATGTGCGATCTCACAAAATAATATCGCATTTATTTGTTTTAAAATTTTTGATCGGTGAAATCAGAGATTAATTTTTCAGGTGAAATCTCAAAATAATTTTTGTGAAATCTCAAAATAATTTTTTTTTGTGAAATCTCAAAATAATTTTTTTTTGTGAAATCTCAAAATAATTTTTTTTGTGAAATGTGAATAATTTCCGGCGCTAACCTGATGCACTCAAAGTGCTTTGCGAGAGAAGACACTTCTTCTGCAGGAGATCAAACAGGGCGAATCCGTGGGCGGTGCCACAGGCAATCAATCCCCACTCGCTGTGTAGGTTGAGTGACGTGCATGAAGCAGGTGGAGAGAACTGCATCACGACTAACGGCTGCAGGAAGACATTCAATTATAATTTGACATTTTTATTGCTGTGAGGACTAAATTACATTAGTGTCATACACTGTTGTTCAGGGTCAAGATGCGAATAAACAGAAAGATGATAACTTAAGATACGTTTTTTCAACAAAAAATGAAAACAACGGATACATTTTTTTTCAATTTTCAGTGATTTCATGAAAAATAATAATAAGTTATCTATCACACAGCTTAGTTCAATGGACTGAATGTAAAAAATATTACCTGCATTCCGGCAGAATATTTCAGCGCTTCTTTGTTCATGTCCAGTCGACTGTGACTCTTCCAAACAAAGTTGTCGTTCTCGGCAACAAGATTAACATCGACACACTGCAAAAAACATCAGTTACATTAACTCTTGGAGGCATAACTAATTGTTGCCATAAGGACAAATATACATTAACGTTAGTTTTGAAAAAATATACTTTTTATTTGACACTGGACTTCACAAAAGGTTAATTATTAAACTTATTCTGCAGGTACAATATTTTTCATTTTGAAAACAGTGTTTGTTTATTAAGCACATTTTTATGTGAATGAAATTTAGGGCAAAACCAGAGCATCAAAATGTATTTTTCAGCACTGCCAATATTCAGCTCCAAAAATGACATGATTGTAGCTATCAATCTAGGATATAATACATTTATGTCCTTAAAAATGTGATCAGTATGTGGACTGCAGACCTTAGGGCAGGGTGCCAAAAAAATATTTTTTCATTTCAAAGAAGGCATTCATTTCTGGCATTTTTTTCAGTTTTCATTCAAGAAATAAACTTGTTTTAAGGTAAGACAAAATGGAACCTTGAACGGTAAAAAATTATTTTTTAGCATACTGCCTTAGGATGCAAATCTAGATAAAGAAGAGTAAGTAAGATCCAAGATGATGAAATGCAGAATGACTATAGGATCTTATCAATAATAGCACAAATGAGGTAAACTATGTTCTTTAAATGTGGAGTACCTCATTTGTGCTATTGTCAATTCATATGAAAAGGTTCAAGTCATTGTTTTAATACTATCATCAGTCATAAATTCCACTCACCTGTACGGAGATTTCTTTTTCTTCTGCCTGTAGATCCAGGACGATTATTTGCCCGGCCGTGCCTGCAATGATGAGAGTGCCGGAATGCGGACACATTTCCAACTTTTTAATACCCAAGCGTGGATCGTCACTGTATGGATCGAATAACCCAACCTGGATAGTAGATGAAAATAAACATTTTGTCAACATAAATGTTTTTTATACCAAACATTAGTGTCAGTTTTAATTACTTGTTGAAGAGAGATGTAAAATAACCATATCCTCATACAACAATTCTTGGAGAAAAAGGAACTTGGATGGGTTACCATTTGGGAAAACCGGGTACTGTGTTCCAAGAAATAAAGAGTCCTTAACAACCAAAAAACTATGCAAATATACAGTTTAAAATCATTTGAATGATTATTTTAGAGCATTGAAATATAAACAAACTAAATATATAGATTTCTGTATTATTTAAGAAGTTGATTGAAAATTTCAAAACTATGTTTACATAATTTTTTATTTGTTGATTCAAATTGCTTGGACAATGGTCCCTTGCATTCCCATGTATCATGCCTGGGTTGAGTCACTCTTAATTAACACTTTCTTGTAACACCAGTGATACATAAGTTTAGTCACTTACTCCATCAAATGTAACATCAGTGATACAAATCAAATTAACTTATGTTTTAAATATCTTTGTAAGTTAACTATTTACCAGTATATATTAAAACAAACTAACTTACTTTGTATCACAGGTTTATATAAGATGGAATAAACCATTAGACTAATGTATCACTGGTGCTACAAGAAACAGTTAAGGCATTAAAAACAAAAATGTTCGACTTGCCTTTCTGAACGGAGGCCATTCATCGTCCTCGGCAGCAGCTCCATCCCCGAACAGGTCATCGGTGATGAAAATCTGTGCTGTTCCAATCTTATAAAGGAGCTTCAGAGCAACTCCTGTTGCATCCCAAAAACGGACAGTCCCGTCCTCGTGACCCGTCAAAAGAACGTCTTTGTATGTCCTCGCGGCCGAGGTGTCCGTTCCTCCGTCGACGGGCCACGGCCTTTTTGAGTAGTCCACCGTATGTTCCGACCCGGCAGCCTTGAGTTTGTCGAAGACTTCCGAGCTGAGATGGGGCACGTAGTGTGAACAGGTTATAGCTGAGCAGTGGAGGGACGTCAGATAAGGGTTCTGGTAGGCCGGCCAATTGTCCGTCAGCAAGTCTATGAAGACTATTTCTTCTTCTGCCAGGATTACTAAACTGCCTGTGCTTCCTGAATGAAAAAATATTTTTATCAGCATTAATTATAAGTGAAAACTCCTTAAAGTTATTCAAGTTATCAATAACTTTTGTTAATTTTTTAATCAAAAGTTAAAGTACTATCAAAGTATTAATATTAATATTAATATATGTGATAACTTACTTGACCAAATTAAAAAAGTAAATACTTACAAAAAAAAATTTACAAATAGGCTAAAGGTTTACTTTTTTTTTAAATCTTTAACCAAGTCTTTCTTTTAGAATTTTGCGTTACAGTAAAATGTAAATCTTTCAATACTTTTTCATCTAATGTTAAACAGAGCAATTTTGATGAAAAATTTTCAAATTATATATTAAGGAGATACGAATTTAAATGTGATTCTAAACGTTCTATGTCCAGCATATTACTTTAGGGCTATTGTCAGGTTAATACTTTAGGCTTCCACATTATCCACTTCAATAGTATTTCCGATGGAGCATGGGCAAACATAGCTCTAAAGCATTGCCTTGGCTATTATTGTAAATTTTTTAATAAGAATTGTTGAGAAATTTCACTGAAATAGCAGTTAAGGAAATGTTTTGCATTTTTGTCAGGACTCTGACCACAGGAATAAATGTGCCATCTTAATTTTGAAATCCCAGACAGTGGTCACAATTTTTTGGTGTGTCATCTTTATTGACTCATCCGGAAAACTTCGCTGGATTTTTGCAAGTATAAATGTTAGCTTGCATTGAAAACAACCTTTATCCAACGGGACCTGGAGTTCCCGCCTGTTCCTTTGTCTTTATGACAATAATAATTTGTTCTTTGCTTAATTAATTATAATTACAATTGATTATAATTTTAAAAATTTATAATTATAATTAATAGCATAATTATAATTTTAACTATTTATAATTATAATTAATAGCATAATTATAATTATAATTTTAACTATTTATAATTATAATTAATAGCATAATTATAATTTTAACTATTTATAATTATAATTAATAGCATAATTATAATTTTAAAAATTTATAATTATAATTAATAGCAAACCACTTCTAACTTTATCTACAAGAACAACTCACCCGTTTCCTTATCATCGATGACCAAGAAGTCGAGGACTCTGGATGTCAGGTTGAACGTGTGGTGCGTCTCTCCTTGGGTTGCCGTCACGGTGTTCCTGTCACCGTAGCTCGCCCGAGGCATACCTCCGCTGAATACAATGAAATCTTCGCTGGAAATAAACGATATAATGTCAATCAACTTTATAGTGTTATGAAGTCACCTTACATACTGATTCTTCCAGTTTTTTTCTGTTGGGTGGAAACAAATGGAGTCATGATACCCAGGCACTCTGATCAGCTGCATCCACTACGAAAGTTCAAAAGGAGGTGATTGAACAGAGTTAACTCTGATGGGAAAAATTGGGACAGGAATACATTAGTAGTATTAGTTAGCAGTGTAAGCAGAGAGGTGAGTTTGTATTGTATGGTCTATGTTAGGATGTGTTGAGGTCTGAAGTTATTTGTATCTGATTGTGGTTAGGTGTAAATGTGTGTTTCTAGGTATTGTGCTTCAAGAGGAATATATTTCTGGTGGTTATTGCTGCATCATGCTGTGTAATAATGTACACATAGAAAGTTCTTCCATCAATTTCAAACAAATAAATATTCATGGCTTTGAAGGCAGTCATTGAAATATAACAAATAAAGCATAATTTCAAGGATAATGAAATATATTGAGCCCAAGATATTGAATTGTTGATACCTAACATATATGCAATATTTTAAGATGGGATGTGGCTGAGTGGAGCTCATATTTATATGTCAAAGTATCAGAGCCGATATGAAACATATATTCTGTAAGATATTCATAACGCTATTGAATAATTTGAAAATAAATAAAAAATAGGTATGAATAATGCTGGTTTTGCCAAACACATATTTTAAATTTTTTTTATATAAATTCAGAACACCCAAAATTCATAAAATACAAATGCTTTAATCTGCAATAGCTTAATTTTCTAATTTAAGGGGATAGGGGCTAAGTACAACGATAAATTATTGAAATACAACTTAACCAAATAAATACAATCATCATCTTTGTTGATAAAAAAATAAAAGCTATTATCATCCTTGTTAATCAATGAAAGAAAACGAAGATAATACCTTACTCTTTATTATTCTTATACTATTTTTATTATTATATTATTTATCATCTTTGTTAATCAATCAAAGAAAAGAAGAAAAAAACTTACTCTTTACCATCCGACCAAACAATTTTAGTGATCGGCTTGCAGGGAAACGGACCGTAGACTGTGTTTGGCCCGTCGACGGGTTCCTCCGAATTAACGGAGGACCAGACGACGTAGCTGCCATCATTATGCGAGCTGACGAACTTGGAGGAATCGGAGTGCCAACAAACGCTCTCGAGTTGTTGGTTGCTGATGTACGTTTGATCCGCTGTCAGATTCTTTTTATCCCAGAGCACGACCAGACCTCGCTGGTAACCGATGAGGATCTTATCCTCGTCGCTCGGATGCTGGGCGATGCTCTCGACTGGCCCGGGGTTCACCTTGTAGTCCTCGGGGACGTTCTGCATGACAACGTCCTGGTAGATGATGTTGTCGGACATCTCGAAGGTGGACACGTCGAGGAGGTAGATGTTTCCGCCCTCAGTCCCGATCATGAGCTTCTCGCATTTGAGGTCGGAGATGACGACACTGATCTTCTTCAGCTTGCCCTCGAGCGAGGTCGATTTCACCCGTTTGAGGACCGGATGGACCTTGTCCTGCTGCAGCTCCCACAGGTGCAGGCTGTTGTCCTCACACAGAGAGATCAGCTTGCCCTGGCCGGGGAGGAAGGTGAGGTGGACGACAATTGCATCCGTGTTTTCGTGTTCGCCGTAGAACTCTACGCCGTCTGTGCCATATCTGATCGGGTTGGTTAAGGAAACGTTTAAGTAAAAAAACACAAAGATCGATGGATCCAAAAAGTGTTTTGTTGTAATTTAAAAAAAGAACATGCATTTAGGCAAGCAATATCAGAAGCATTTCACGGGACTAAACAATTGTTTTTGTTAGTGCTTGCATTTAGGAAAAAAATAACACAATCTTAAAAAAAATATATACCAGAATACAATAATAATATAAATAAACTAAATCACAGATAAATAATAAAATAAAATAAACAATGCTATTATTATAACATGAATAAAATAATATAATTATCTAAAATAAACATAAATAAAATAATATAATTATCTAAAATAAACATAAATAAAATAATATAATTATCTAAATAAACATAATAAATTATGACAAAACTATCGGAATTAAAATCAAAAACAATGCACGAAAATTGTTCATAAACTCTGAAATAGCAATCAAAGAAGCCTCTGAAGTTGTCACCCTAAAGCAACAACGATGATTTCATTTTTCAGGGAGAGAAATTGTCTAATATGGCTTCTATAGACATTTGAGGAGTCCACTGCAGTACCAAACAAAGGAATTGAAACCTTTTTGTAATTTACTATTAAAAAAATAAAAAATAAATAATGACGATAAATTATTTAAATTTATTACTAAAAATTTAAAAATATAAACTTTGAAATTTATGAACATAAAAAGAAAAAGATAACTTTTTAATTTATTATTAAAATATAAAAAAAAATCTTTCAAATTTATTTCTAAAAACATAAAAGATAAATCTTTTAAATTTATTATTGAAAACATAGAAGATAAATCTTTTAAATGTATTAAACAAGAGAAATCTTTCAAACTTATTATCAAAAACATAAAAGATAAACCTTTACATTTTCATAGCATCAATTTATTTATTACTAATGAAGGTTAGTAAATAATAATGATTATGAATTTATTTATTTATTTATTTATTACTAATGAAGGTTAGTAAATAAAATTTTGCTATTAGCAGCATAATAGCTTAAACAACCCTTGTTGTAGGGTTTCATTCTACCCTACCACTCTTAATAGTTTAGGCATACAAATAATATATTAATGTTTGTAGGGTTTAGTTTTACCCTACTTACCTTAACCCTATAGCATCAGATGTAAATAATTCTTTACAATCAATAAGGACTATTTTAATACAAACTGTAATGCATTTCGATCTTTATAGCTATAGCTGTCTGGTCATTATAGGGTTAATATAGTTACCATATAAATAATATTTAAATGTATGTAGGGTTAAATTTTACCCTACTAACTTTAATAGGTTAAGCATAAAAATAATACATTAATGTGTGTACGGTTTAATTAAAAGGTAATTAAAATAATACAGTATGATGCCTTATGGACTCATAGCGGAGATGTGATGTATGAAAAACAATTGCAATAAATGTATGATGTATGAAATATGAACACAGTCGATGTATTATGTATGAAATATGAACACAATCGATGTATAATGCATGAAATATGAACACAATCGATGTATAATGTATGAAATATGAACACAATCGATGTATAATGTATGAAATATGAACACAATCGATGTATAATGTATGAAATATGAACACAATCGATGTATAATGTATGAAATATGAACAC
>JARUHE010029577.1:0-16415 GCA_031471125.1 Archaeomysis grebnitzkii | reverse complement strand
CTTGATTTTTGTTCTTAGGAAATTGATGACGTGACAGTATGCTTCATTCCTTTTCTCAACTATTAGTTGTGCTAGACTCTTGTGATAAGATTCACTTTGTGCGAATGCCAGCTGCTGTGGAGAATACCAAGGCCAAGAGTGTGAAATTACTTTTCTCGAGGTTCAGAATGCGGTTGTTGTATGTCCTTTTCTCCTTGTTCCTAGTATACCTGGCGAAGGTTGGGAGAATTGGGAGAAAGACGAGGACATCAAGGATGGTCTTTCGGGAGGGCTCCACAGGCCCACGGCCGAAGCGTCTCATCTGGATTTTGTTGCACTGTTGGTTCTTTGATGCAATACATGTTGGTAAAATGTTTGGCTCAAGTCTCAAATTGTGGCACAGCTCTCTTAGCACAGCAATATGCCGCATTGTGTAGCCACCTGGTTTTTATTTATTGCTGAAGGAAAAAATGAACACTACTAAATTCACTTGTTTGTATTTAGGCCGAGCAATGAATTATTCTGACACTTAAAACTTTCTCAAATTATTTTTCGGATAAAGTATCACGAAGTTGTGAATATTTAAGAAATGTTGTCCATTGCATTCATAGAGAACATCACCTGAAGTATATTCAGTTCTATTTTCAAGAATAAAACAAATTTTAAATCAAAAAAAGAGCCTTTAGAGAAAAATACTATATTACCAGTGCGGTTTCTTTGCCATGGACATCCTACATAGTTGATTAATTTGGGGTATATGAGGGATGTAGTTATAGTAAACAAATTTTAACTTTTTTTGGTTCTTTCAAACTTACATATTATCTTATATTTAAGATATGTAAAAAATATTTTCTTAAGAATTTGTTCAACTTTTATGATTTGTTTTTAATTACTTTCAAGCCACTGCATTTGAATAAACTACTGTATTTACAGATATTGTTATTGTTGTTGTTTCGTAAGTTATACAATACATAAGTAATGGGATAATGTGAAATATGTAAACTATCCTTTTAAATAGTATACTTCACAGGTATTAAAATACAAAAATATTGTGAATACATTTTTAGGGCTGTAGAATGAAATAAACAAGAAATTAAGTAGAATTTTATTGAAGAATTGCATATAAATATCCATAAAATATATTTGACAATAGTGTTTCATTTGAAAATAAATTACGACTGAAAGCTAATTTTAAACATAATTAGGTCATACAAGGCAAGTTTAAATCATGATTGCTTAGTATTAAGCAACCAACAAATTAATTTTACATATAACAGAAAATTTTGTGATTACTTTATTTTATATCTTTTCTAAATTTTATTTAAATAGAAAAACAAATTAAAACATCATTTCATGACTTTCCACATTTTTAGTTAAATAGAAAAACATTTTAAATATAATTTCATAACTATCCGTATTTTTAGTTAATTAGAAAAACATTTTAAATGTTATATTCACTATCACAACTTGTGATTATAAATACAAGTAAACCTTCCAGTTCGTGATTGTGAGCTCTAATGAAGTCGAGTCATCACGAAAAAACATTCATGAAGACCCAATCAAAACTATACACGTGTCACATACTGTATGAAGCTCGATTGAACTAAGCTATACTATTGTTCGAGCTCTATATTAAAGTTTTTATCTACCAAAAATTAAAAATGATTATCAACACATTAACTGTATGGCTGGATGGTTCTATATTAATTAAATAAATTATAATCTCAAAGAAAAACTAAATACTTTAGGGGACACTCGTACGTATGTGCAATGAAAGACAATATCGACTATAAAAGCAATTTCCATGGATTATTTTTGGAAGTTTCAAATATGTTGTATTTCAATAACAGAATGAGTTTAAATGTTAAAATAAAACGGAAATATCATACAATCATGGATTAAATAAGTATTATTATGGTATATTATACAGCACAATAGCTACGGAGGCAGAGCGCTGTGCTGTGTGTTTAATAAATGGGCGAGTTGGATTAATTATTTCGTGAAATTATATATCATGAACTGGAAGGTTTACCTGTTTGCATTTCTTTACACATGATATAATCACACGTTTTTATTACCTGTTCATAAATGAAGTAATTATGAAATATTCAAGTAACCTTTGTTTTATTTGAGGAAAGTTTTGAAACTATCACCTTATTATCAACATTAAAATATGAAATTTATACACAGAGATAAAAAAAACTTCGGTCATTCATAGAGAATACTTTACACTTTTAAGAGTTACATATCACAACTTTCTAAAGCTATTAGAGTACAAAGATAGAAAAATTATTTCTTTTATGAAGAAGGAATTGATACACACAATCTAACACATTCTAGACAGTTACATAATTAAATGAATTTGTTAACACTAAAAATAAAACATAAATTATTTAGGAATCAAAACAATTAAATGTAATGTTTTATTGTGTAAATAATATTCACTAAAATAAATTTGGAACTTATATTTTTTTTTAATTCTTTACATTTTTATTTGGCCATAAGTAAAGTCATAATTAACCAAACCATTTTTCAATACCTTTTTTATACGATTTTGTACTTATTGAAACATTTTACACTTTTGTGTATGCTACTAAATGTTTCTCAGGATTGACCAACACTTAGAGCTGTAAAAAAATACCTTCAGGAATAATAGTTTGGCAGCATGAATGTAATGGAAAAATATTGAAATATAACTTTCATTAAAGGAAAAAAGTCATAAAAAAGAACATTACAACTTAAATATTGAGATGAAAATCTTTAAGCGGAGTAAAACTTAAAAGTTAAATAAATCATAGATGAATAACTTCTAATATTATAACAAGGTTGGAATCAAAATCTCCTAACGGTGAATTATTTAGTGTAGAACCAAAATCTATTGGTCTAAAGGACGACAAACAACGAAACTTTTTATGTTTGAAACATCTGGCTCGTAAAGCAGTGACTTTTGTCTCAGCTAAACAACCACTGGATGCAAGTATTCCTGCGAGTACTACCATTTCTACAAACTCAAATCGTCAACAGTGACATGTATTCTTTGCAACCAGGACATGCAGTTTCTCATATCCTATCTCCAAGAAGGATTTATCTCAGCAGATAGAACCCTTTTCATTAGATCTTCATCCGGGAACCTCTTTCCATGCCTAAATAGTTGCAGTTAGTTAGGATTTACATTTCGTCCTAGTGGACCAGGCTTTGAGTACAGTTTCAGCACATTCGCCGCCGGGTCGGGTTTGCCCTTACTTCGAGGGCACGTGCTATTGCTTTACAAGATCAACACGTCGTCAAACCATGTAGATAATAACTACCAATTAGCCTTTCTTATAGACTGACTTGGTGGTTATCCGGCGATTTTTTCCTTGGTTCCGGTCCCAAAAAAAAAGATCACTTGGTCCAGCCCAGCCTTGTAGAGTACTGTATCGTTCATTAGGAATGAAGTCATTCTAACGTTACCCCATGATTCTGCACAGGGCCTGTGTACAAAAAAGTTCACAGATCCCCTGATCCTCCAAGTCTCACTGCCATACAGAAAGACTTTAGTCCTTGTGCCCATACCACCAACACGTCAAAATATTAATCAAGTGAACTCATCACAATGGAAGCCAAGATAAGATGCCTATTGATCTCTGAGCTGGATGCTCCGTCACTACTTACTGCATTATCTAAGTAAAAATGTGGAGGAAGGTTTAACTCTTGCATCCGACACACTGATTGCAATAAGATTGAAGTGAGTTCACTCCTATAGTTGGTAAGAAATTATGCAGCAGATATAGTGCTCAATAGGTCCTACATTTATCATGAGATAACTATGTGTAATGTTGGTGTGATTAATTCTGAGCCATGTTATTACCAGATGTTTCGTCTTTCTAGATTGCATTGCCTCATTCTAATATTTGGTTCAATTTTTTAGTTTTCTGTAAGATTCATCTCAAGATATTTGAATTTTTTTATTTATTTACTGTTTTGGTGAGCATTAGATGGCAGTTGAAGTGATATTTTTTTTGAAACATCTTCCATTCATGTAGTTAAAGTTGCATTTTCAATGGTGAAAAGTTTTCTATGTTTGTTGGTACTTGGACAACAGTTATTATTGCATCTTTTAGTATGGATTTGGTGTGATGTATTCGTGGCAGCAAGTTCCGCATATATTTATATAAACACGTTTAAAACATTCTAATATTTTTAAAAAATGTAAATTTATATCTACTTTTTCTTAGTAAATATAAATAAAATAATTTTACTGGACATCAAACAACTTTATACAACTTATATAGTGTAGGTTTAAATTTTTTTAATCAATCAGTAATACAACAGCGGTAACTTATACCTCTAATATAACAAAAAATATTTGACTAGGCTAGATATTTTATGAGATTAATCGTTTAGAAGTAAATGCGAAGCTAACCTAATAGATGATTTACATTTCTTATTCATGTTTAAATAATAAAAAATATTCGAGTTTTTAAAGATTCATTTGTAATAATGGTTACAAGACTTTAATCTTAAAATTATATATACAATTATACACTTGTGAATTTATTTAAAACTAACAGAAATTTATTTTTCCATCACTAAAATAATAAACAACAAGAAAATTGTAAATAATTCGAGGTTAGACAAAACTATAGGAACACCATATGCTGGTTGGGTTGTTCAAACAATATTGAGATCAGGCATCTTAATTTCTTGAGAATATTACCCAACTTTAAATCTACTACCGATTATAATACTTTTCTAATTTAAACTGACATTTTAATTTATTTAAAATGTTATAAAAATTGAAGTAGACTACTAATTACAATATATTAATAACTTTAATGACATCTTGATTTCTTGAAAATATTGAATAGCTTTAAGTCAACTTCTGATTTTAAAATTTACCTTTTTTAATATTGAGTAGTGCCACCAATCAGGGTGTTGTTCATACATCTTTGAAGTACTTAAAGCTTCTGTTTTGCTAAATTACAGAAAACAATTCAGAGTCAGGCTCTAAATAGGGACAACAGCCATCAATCACATTATTGAGTTGTAATTTAAATATATTTTTCACAGATTTGAAACTGCAAAATATATAATTAAACAAAACTCAGCATATGCTTTTCAAAATAATTTAAAAAATATAAAACAGACATAGAATTTAGTCGTACACTGGTGAAACTACTTTTGAAACAATATAAATATATTCAGCTGATGAAAGTAGTAAAATAAACTCTATTAATTTTACGAACATGAACTCCTACATTCTTATTGACACTTGTTACAAGTTAGTGTTTATTTTGTCTATCAACTAAATATCAATGTTAATAAATAAATACATATGTTATTGAAAATTTAAACAGCTGTGAAACACAAACATAGAAACATATGCACAAGCATACTAGCACACGCTTGATTAAACTAAAATTACCAATATTTAACATTTACATTAAAAATTAAAAATAAATAAACAGCAACAACATATAAATAGTATGAAGTATTCACCAAAAAATAGAAAGACGTTGTTTATCTTATTAACTTATGAAAGATACAGAGTGCTTAGAGGTTAATAAAGAGTATTTTAAAGTCTAAATCACACTATAAATATACTATTTAGTTCATTAATAGACTATTGTGACTATCTCACCTTAAGCTACTTATTTTAGTTGGGTCCTGAAGTAACTAATATTATAGTTAGTTAAGTATTAAAAGTTATATTGAGGACTCTAGTCCTATCAAACTGTTCTGCCATTGGGAAACTATTTATACAATTCAAGTTTGTATTGTAAAGGATTCACTATACAAAAATTTATTGTATTCTTCAATAATTCTGACACAAATTATTCTCCATTCACTATGAACACAATTAATTGTGTTTTACAAAGACAAACTACTTTTATAAACGACTATCATCAATAATTCATACTATATTTCAACATGGCTTAGAATTAACCAATTTAACAAATGGTTTAAAGAAGATCCAGAAAAGTTGTTTAAATTTTAGCTGTTTTTGATAGTGAATCCTCTTTGTAAAATCTAGCACAGTTTAGTATTTTCATTAAGTTTACATACTTTTGTTGGCATTGTTAGTCGATAAATATATTTCTCATCTTTCTTCAAACATTTGCAAGTAAGCTATGATTATGGATGACAAAATTTTTTTAGAACTTCAAAATTTAAAATTAATATTAATTTTACTCTTTTGTAGCTGCTATTTATATTTTTTTCCAAACATTACATTAGTTTTTTTAGTTCAAAAATAGTTCGAATAAATCATTCTATCAGAACCCATTTTTAATATTTATCTTTGGTATATCAAATACTTTGTATATTTAAGCCTAGTAGCATCCTCAATAGAATGTCAAAGTATTCATTATTGCACTTTTACAAATGATATGTTTTTAACATTCAAAAACAAAAAGTAAATCTTTAAAAATTTTAAAACATTTTGTAAACACACAACGCATTAACTAGAAATTACTTACTAGTTATTAGTAATGATAACTCGTCTATTTAATATATAAAAATACATAATTTTTATAAATGTTATTGCAAAAGATTATTTCAAGAACAATTCAAGAACTTTCAAGCACCAAGGCTACTTTACAATTTTCAAGAGGTTACGATGTGAGTCCGCATTTCTCATCAAAATCATGTCACAAAGATTTTGGTCTTTTCTTCATTATTAAACTACAATCATCTTGTCTTGGCAACTTATAGCTAGAAAAATTAAAATTACGATACCATATTATACATCAATGCAATAGAGAAAAAACAATGCAAACAGAAGTATACAATAATATAATGCAATGTATAAAGAACATACATTAATGCAATAGAGTAAAAAAACAATTCAAACACAAATTTTTAGCAAAATGATAAAATTCAAACTTGAAGTTTTTTAAAAGGCGATAATCTACAAGTGTTTATAAAACAACACAAATCAATGGGTTTAAATAAAATTAATTTTGAAACAAAACAAATATTGAAGTTTAAGAATTATTTTTATTTCATTATTTTGTCCTTATACTAATAACTCATCCATGTCAGATCTATTTTTCGCCAAAATATATATTTAATTTTTATAATACATTTAAATTAAATTCACACCAACAATTTCAAATTTTAAGGCTTCAAAATTTTACCTTTAATAAAAATGGAATAATTGGTCAGACATGAATAAGATAACATTTTGTACTCTTATTTAAATTTATAAAAGCTATCAAAATGATCGAACTAATATTTCAAGAAGCAAAACAATTGACCATTTTTTATTATGCAAACAAAGCACAAAATTATTCCAATAATTAGCTATACACTTCTAAATTTTAGTTAAAAAATTACATATGTAAGAATTTAAGAATAGATTATACACATAAAAGGTAATCACCTAAAACTGGTTCTAAAAACATTTCAACAATAGATATAAATATATATTACAACAAATTGCTTTAAAACAACAATAGAAAACTAAATTAACAATATGCTAACATTATCATTATTTATATAGACTGATAATCAAATAAGCATTATATACAAAGTTTAATAGCTTAGAATGTATCATTAATTATAAGAGCAATATGCAAAAATGGCAAAATGCAATACTATTTTTAATTATGTTATATACCATTTATTGCTGTGACATTTTATTATGTTAAATTTGCCATTACCTGAAAATGCATCAAATAAAAGTAAATTTGATCTCAAATATATTTCTATCAGTTGATGAAAGATTGGGTTTCTATTCAGTGTTGCATAGGCATGCGACATAGGAAGAGTGATGACCCTTGCTGAATCCAACTCAACATTGTGAGTTGTTACAGCGAAAGAGCTCTATGAATTTGACAAATTATTATTATAAATTAAACAAGCTGTGTTTTTTATGAAATAATCGATGACACACAATAGGAAACTTACAATTATGGCCTTTTTGCAAATTACTCTTTATCTTGAATTGAAACAAATATGACTATACAGGAATAGATAACAATAACAAATTATAAAATTTAAAACAAATTAACAAAATTAAAAAAACACATGGCATTCATATTATAACCGAGCTATTTAATATTAATTTAAAAATATGTGAAGAATTTAGTTAATTCAAACTGCAGTTCCTCAATCAATAAATTAAACATAAAACGTTCAAAAAGCAAATTAAGAAAATAAAAATTAACATAAAAAACTAGGAAATATATTTTTTGCAAGATGTAATTTCTTGGCAAAACATCAAGAACAAAAAACAATCATACATTGAATGAAATGGCTGTAAAAGTGGGTGATTTTTTTTAAAAATTAATGCTTATTTACATTACAAAAGTTTAAGGTTTCATTAACTATCATTTTTGTTGAACGTTTTTAAAGCACCTTCAATGATTGAATAATACAAAATTAGCTGCTACAGTTTCATTACTCTATTTTTAGACTTTTTAATCATATAAAAAAAAATGACTAAATTAAAAAATAATATAATTAATTAAAATGCATTTGTGAGAAATAGAATAAAAAAATGTGAGGTAGCGAACAGTGAAGTTACTTTAAGGATCTCCCCTAAGAAAAGAAAAAATAATTGTGAAAACATTTTATGAACGTGTCAAAAAAAATTAATAGCAGACAATAATAATACTTTATATTTTATTACATCATAAAAATGATTGATGGATAAAAAAACTAAGAAATTAAAATGACAACTAATGAGAAAGTATTTATTCCAAAAGAGAAGCTTGTACATAACAATTTAATGTTAACACTTATGGAACTAAGAAATGATGAAAGCTACTGTCTTAAAAAAATGTATATTTAATGATAAATAAATAAATAAATTAAAACCATTTCAAAAACAAAATACAAAGTTTTGGCACCTTTTCAAAATGAAACAATAGAGAACCATTTGAATTTAGTGTGATTAAAATATAAAATGTAACACAACAAGAAAAATAAAATGTTTTATTTAGCTTGTACTTATTCCTTTGTTTTCTTTTATGTCTTTAATGCCCTGCTGGATTCTCTTAATGTGACCAATTTTTGCTATACCCAAATCTTTCAAGTCCCTGGGAAAAGTAGAAAATGCAATAGCTATTATTGGAAAAATGAAAAATTCAAATATATAAATAAAGATATTAAGATAATTAGAGAAAAGTATTAGTATTCAAATTATACTTTTATTAAAAATTATTAATTTTTATATCAACGTATACATATAAATATATTCAACAGTAGCCCTTGGGTGATCCGTGCTCGCTCTTCAAGCTACATCATCAAAGGATTCTTATCTATTGAAGAGTAAACTCTGGTCTACAGTTAAATATATTTATTCACATATTTGCCCGCAAGCTGTTAATTGTGAATGATCTTAGCATATGCCCTCAACAGTAATAGTATTGTGTATGTATATACATATTTACATGTAATTTGGAAATGGTATAGTATGTTAATTATTTTACAATTGGTTAGTTAATAAAGGCAAGATGAGCATACAATTATTACAATTTATATCATTGAACTAGAAAGTTTACTTTTGCATAGAAGGGCATATTTTTAAAATTTAAAATCCTTATTCTAAAACTTCATTGGTTATATAAGACACAGTTCTGAATAATCTGAATTATTGTGGAGCTACAAGAATGAAAATTAGATTAAATTATAAGTTATATGTCTTCTAAAATTAATTATAACAGTTTGGTCAACAATGGACAAAATTTCAATTTTCTAAAAGTTTTTCTGAATATATTAATTATAACACCGTAATAAACAACTTTTGCTGTGTGTTGCTGTAACTCATCAAGCAAATAAAAAACTTGAAGCAATTTAGACACGCCATCGCCAACTGAAAAGTATACATACACAGATAAACAAAATGGTAAAACCTAATCAAACAAAGACTACACACCTTCTCTCCAGATAGAGCAGCTCGGATCCTCTTATGTCATTGAGAATGAAAGACTCCTTGTACTCAGTGAGGTTGAGACTGTCCAGCCATGAAGCAACCTCATCTGGACCCCACTCTCTCACCTCCTTCTCAAGGCTTCCCTTGCGACCAATGTCTCTTTTAAGGATCTTGAACAAACCTCCCTTCGAGTGTGATCTCCTGCGCTCATGTGGCGGAGGTATGGCCTATGTGAAAATAAGATTGTTTTAAAAATTACCTTTTTTAATGGTCTACATGTCTTGGTACATTGCAGTATTGTATTTTATTGTATACGTCAGTGGAAAAACATTAAACAGATTTGAAATTGTACGAAAATTGAAGCTTATGTTCACATTTTATTCCAAGAATATTAACATGAATAGATGATATTTTTTTCCTATTTATTAACTAGTAATCCACAAACCGAACAGCTCAAATGTCTCGTGACGATTTATTCAGTAACTTAAAAAAATTCTATCTCCACAATCAAAAATGATGTTACAAAGTTATAAAACATCATTTAATGAAAAAATCATTTAAGAGGCTATAAGTATACTTCATTACCAATCCATTGATGCATCATTAAAAAAAAATATGAAAAAAAAATTACCAAAAAAGATTTCTATGGCCATAATCAGTAATGTCAATAAAAAATGATGTTACAAAGTGAGAAAACATCATTTAATCAAAAAATCACCTTAATTAATTTCCAATCCATTGATGAATAAATAATGAGAAAAAAAGTATCAAAAACGTTTTTATGTTCACAATCAGTAGTATCAATAAAAAATTGTATTACAAAGTGAAAAAACATCTTTTAATCAAAAAATCATCTTAGAAACTAGTTTTGTACACTTCATTACCAATCCATAAGTACAATCAAAATAAGCAAAACAATTTTGTTCAAAAAATTTAAATTTAATTCAATGAAAAAATATAGATACAAGTAATAAAATGAAAAAAATATCTATTAATATATTAAAACAAATAATCAAGCCTATATGAAATGAAATTTCAATAGTATAGTATGATATATAAGCATTCAAGTCATTGTCTAACGCCGACGACATCGGAACTGCTACGGCTATGTAGAGCTTCGCTACGCACGCTCGACAAAGATGTTTGTTTGATTAGAAAGTTTGAAGGCCGTTGAGAATCTAATAAAATAAAGTTGTTTACCTCCTCCTCGGCGAAATGAATCAGATTATCCTTCTCATGAGCACGTTTCAATTCATTCTCTAGATTAGTCAAACATGGCTTTAAAGTCTCCACAATTTGCACTTGGTGTGATATCTAAAAATGTTGTTGATTAATAAAACAAAATAAATTTGTAATTTAGGATTATTTTTCATTTTTTCTCAAATAAATCTGGACAAAACAATGCTCACCATTGGTTCTTCTTTGATATGTAATAATAATTCTAATTGCAGCGTTTTCACACAATTCACTAACTCTGTTGCCAGCATCCTTAAATTTGGCTGATAAAAATAGAAACTTTATTTAGTTTTTAGAGCAAGTTTTAGACAAAATATTATAAATACTAATTTCAAGTTTAATTAAATTCTTCAAATTTATATTATAGTTCTTACTCATTATTCAGTAATAAGAAACTAAAAATTAATTAATTAACTTAATTCCAAAACTTATAAATTTATGTTTTTCCTACTTTCCACAGGCTTTGAAATTTGCATAAAGCCACGAACACATAAAGTTCTATATTTTCTTCTTGGTTATTTTTCTGTAATTTCATTTTAATGAACACAATACTGAATAGTTTGTACTACTGTAGAAATGTGTACAAGACTTAAAAAACGAAACTAAAATTTAAAGATTGTTAATATAACTCACCCCTTCAATTACTTTTCCTTCTCTCCACAACTTTTCCAATGACAACTTCACT
The DNA here is from genome assembly GCA_031471125.1 of Archaeomysis grebnitzkii. Taxonomy (NCBI): domain Eukaryota; kingdom Metazoa; phylum Arthropoda; class Malacostraca; order Mysida; family Mysidae; genus Archaeomysis; species Archaeomysis grebnitzkii. The sequence continues at coordinate 4,653 of JARUHE010029577.1, read as the reverse complement.
TGGGAAATAAGATTCGACAAATTCGTTCCTTTGGGAATGCTGTTCGCCGGAAGTTTATGAATGTGAACGAGCAGGTCGCTGATCACGGTAGCCAAGGCTGCCAGGCACGGCAGTTCTTCGTCTGCGAGGAGGGAAGGCTGCTTCTGACTGTCCTGCGTCCTGTGCTTCTCCTCCCAAGCCCTCAACGACACCTCTAGGTCCCTGTTCCTACACAACATTTGGACTCGATTTTTATGGACTATTCGGATGATGCCGGGTGGTTGGGACCAAGCCTCACCATCCACCTGCACGGGCACACCCTCCTCGCCTGCAGCAATTGCACAAAATCATTTATAATTCCTTCAAAACTATTACATTAATCAACACAATAAAACATAAGTGAAAAAACAGTATTTTTCTATTTCAATCTAGAAGTTTAGATCAACAAGCAGGAGTAAATGCTATGCATTAAAAGCTGTCTTTGTACATTTAAAAAGTTTCTAAATTTGTGTAATTGTTGAATACAATTACTAGGCTATATCAACACTTTATATTTTTTTATATTTTAAATAAAAAAATATTCATCTAATCTAAATAAACACACTCAATATCGAAGAAAATACAAATGCAAATATTCATTATTCAATAAACTTCGTTTTTAACTTCAAATAAATTCACAATGAGCTAGATTAATTAAAACCTGATCAAAAAATTATTTACGTCCCTACAAACAATTTTTTCATTATAATCTATAAATATTGATTTAAATTATATATGGAGAGCCTTAATGAACGTGATATTTCAATAAATATTGAAATGACCAACCTAATATAATTTTTTTTTCAAAAATGAAAGTGTCAGATTATTCTTACCTAAAATAGTAATTTTTATGGTAGAGCATTGTGCAATACGATGATGTTGAAGATTGATTATTCTTGAGGCTGCCATTTGTGCTGAGCCAAACACTGCTACGACTTCCAATACTTTATCATCAAAACTTGGCGCTAGGAAACAGTCATCTTCTTTGGTTCCACCCCAAAAATTTGTGCCGCCCATAAAACTGAATAACACAGGAAATTATTTAAACTTTTTAATTACATAAAACTCAAAATAACTTTTACACATTCACAACTATGAACAACTAGTAATCCACGAACCGGACGGTTCAAATGTCTCGTGATGATTTATTCAGTAACTTTGAAAAAAAATGATCTCGTCAAATATCAATCAAAAATGGTGTTACAAAGTGAGAAAACATCATTTTAGAAAAAAATCACCTTAGATACTTTTCATGTGTACTTCATTTCCAATCCATTGATGCATAAAGAAAAACAAAATATGAAAAAAAAATTGTTCAAATTTTTATTTGATGAAAAAATATAGATAAAAAGTGAAAAAATCAAATAAAAATACGCAGTAATATATTAAAACCAATAACCAAGCCTGTATGAAAAGAAATAATAATAGTATAGATGATATATAAGCATTCAAATCATTGTCTAACGCCGACGACATCGGAAACGCTACGCCTAGTAGAGCTTCGCTACGCACGCTCGACAAAAATCATCATTGCTTTGTTGAATAAATGAACACTTGAACTCAAAAATTATTGTTATGCTTAGGTATACGAAGTAATGTGACAACATATTGTTAGACTGACCATTCCCGACGTTGCTTGCCTTCGCTGACCCAATGATAACGTGGTAATTGAACATGTTATCTTGCTGATTGCATCACCATACAGGCTAGAAACATCGCCGTTTCACTTGATTCGCAAATTAAAAGTCATGTCCAAATTATAGACATAACTAAAGTTGATTGCACACAAAATTATATTCACATTCAACATGGAAGACGAAGTCATATCTTCAAATCAAAGCATGAAAACTAAATTTCATAAGAATTTGTACAAGGCAATCAAAAAATTTAACAAAGCAGCAGAAAAAAATATATATAATTTAGTTGAATATGGCTAATGAAATAACGAATGTTGTTGCCTGTAGATTGTACTTGGTGTATAATCTGGCCTTTCGTATTATTTTCAATCATTAAACACCTTCGTATCACTTTGAAACAACGAAAAAATTGGTTTCGTTACTTATACACGTTGGTTTTAACCCTTTAGCGTCCATGGGGACAAATATGTCACGTTTATAAAGGTTTATTTTCAATGCAAACTCTGGTGTGTCGAAGACATTACAATAATACTTACTCGATCGCTAAAGGGTTAAATAAAAAGGAAGCCATGGTTCGAATACCACAACACAGTTGACCCTTTGAAGCCTGACTGCAGTTCCAGTTTCCGGCGAATAAGGGTTATTTCCTATACTAATGTAACGTCCTTCAGGCCTTATGGGAACGATCAGTGAGGGCTTAAGCATTAAGATTTTTTAATCCCTTGAACAATCTTAATCCTAGCGACCGCACTCATGTTGGACTTGCAGTTGGGCAACCCCGCCCACACCACCAACAAAAGGGACGAAGGCAGGGTGGAGTACCAACTACCAATGCCTCCGTCGCCGTCGGCCATTCCACTTCTTCTTCTTCTTCTGCGATTCATACAAAACCAACGGAACGATTTAATGGTCGTGATACAAAAGAAGTTTGCGCGCGGTCAATACGATAAATGTATTTTCAAACATATTATTCTAAATGGCTCGACAATGACACAAGTGGGGTATGCTGTTTTATTTCAATGTGGGTTACCTCACTTGTGCTATTGTCGATCCAAATAGTTTTTTCAAGATAATAACATCGAAAGTATTGTGGTCTATCTGAGAATGCAGTTGAAACTCTTAGGAATCTTAATTCTATTGACCACACGTAAACTTAGTTTGTTCCTACAACCATTTAATTAAACTATATTTCATCTATGTGTGACCAAAAGGTTTTTTCTTTCATTTCATCAACGATGTGAAAAACAAAAATATATTTCTCATGAAATACAATATTTACTTTCTTGAAGATGTTTACTCAAAACGTAGGTAGCCATTAACACTTATTTATACATTAATGGTAATATATTAACTTTGCTATCATCCATTAATTGTTCAGAGCTCACTCATTAAACTACACGAATAATGAAGCAATATCCAACATCAACAAACTATGAACAGTTGATAGTAGCAAACCCGAGTTTTTTTTCGCATCTATGCCAACAAAACCAAATCAAATGTCATGTTGCCTACATAATTAGTTGCCAACTTTGATTCACTTAAATGCATTTCACCCATTTTCTGTTTTCTCCGTAAAGTTATCGTATTAAACAATGTATTAATATTTTTAGCTCAATAGCAAAGTTCGAAACAATTATTGTCAAACCCATTCAACATTTCAGGTAAGAAGAAAGCAAGTTTGAAAGGTTTTATTGGCTAATAAATGTGTTCTATTATCCCCCACTTGAATCCCTTAGGCTATTAAATCCTCCCGTAGAATATATTTCAAGCAAGTAAATGGAAAGCTTATGTAGAAGAATGGATCTTGATTACAAGTACTGTTGGGAGAACATATTCACAAGGAAAATGTTATTGTAAGTTTACTCAAGTAGTTTTTATTTGTGCACACACATTTATTGTGAAATCTATTGCATTGGGTAAAATTAAAAAGTGGATTCGCTATTTAAGTTCCTTGATTGGTCGAATTATATTAACAAAGCTCCAGTTATCTATTTCAGTCGGTGAATGAAGTTAAACAACGATGGGTTTAGTTCTTACTAAGTCGGATGATTTCCTCAAAACAAATCTATTTCTTGTGAATTACGACCGAATCAAAGCTATGCATTACCCTGTTTACTATTTTCGTTGTTGTTTTGTGCAAACTTTATCAAATAAAAGTAGGAGAACAAAAAGTTACAATTTAGGAGAATATTTACTTTAGTTTTATTTAAATTTTGTTTGGTCATTTAAAAAATATTAAAAAATAGCATACCAATAATTATGGAAAAACACCTTCTTCAATTATGAATGTTGGTTAGAAGAAAAAAGAGTATAAGCTAGTCGTAGTGACACATCATGACGCAATGTAGTATGCTATACATTAGTTAGCTATGCGACCATATAGGCCTAAATAAATGGACTATTCCTTTTGACTATTTTTTCAACAAGTTAACCTATAATTAATCACAAAATAAGTCATAATGTTTAATCTATAGGTAACTGTCACGAAATAAGTCAATGTTGAAGCTATGGTTGCAATTCACTACACTGTCATTTTTGTTGGTTATCTATATTTCAAAATTTGGATTTTAAAACAAAAGATTAAAGTAAAAAAATCAAAGGCAACAACCCACATTTTTAAACCTACACTTCATTAAACAATAATTTTCTATTTAAATAATTATACTTAAGTGATACACAAGTGTTGGTGCAACCATTTATTATTGCTAAAAATGACATCACATCCATAGCCTCGCCCATGGAGGCTTACATGTGGATGATAAAACTTGTTTGTTATCATTAAGCCTTCCTCGAGTTGAAAACAAATTTGGTAGACGTTTTTTCACATTTATCTCCTACAGTTTTGAATAGTCCACCACAAGAGACTAGAGCACTAACATCACTTCCTAAATTAAACTAGCCATAGACGACCTGCAATCTCGCATGGCTATAATTCAATAAATGTTTATTTTATGAATTTTTTTTCCAAAACTCTGTTTTTGACTATAACTTTTTTAAG
>JARUHE010029466.1:0-16417 GCA_031471125.1 Archaeomysis grebnitzkii | reverse complement strand
AGGGTGGTGGGATGGGGGGAAGGTTAAGTCATCTTGTAATAGGGTGGTGGGATGGGGGGAAGGTTAAGTCATCTTGTTATGGGGTGAGTGGGGAGATGTAATCATTTTGTAGTGTCTTCATTCAATGTCTGAAATTGGTTTAAAGTTGTTATTGGAACATATTTGTCAATTAATTAATATAATTAATCATATTAAACTCACTCACCATCTTGGTTATAAATTACTTAAAGTTTCCAAATAACATTTTATTCAAATAGTAATAATGGGGCACTATTTTTTTAAGTTGTGGATAAAAGTCATAAGAAAAATAAAAAAAAATCTAGCAAAGTGTCTTGAATTTAAATCATAGTTCAAAAATGTTGATGTTTATTTAAAAAATGTTGAAATGCTAATTGCTATTAATAGAGTTGAAGTTGAGTTTGCAATAAATTAAAGACAGGTTCAAAGTTCTTCTCTTCAGGGTTTGTTTTCTATTACGATTCAACCTTTGTTTTTTCACCTTATTCAAATACAAATTTTACCATTGCATTTTTTATTCTACTCAGTACATTTTATTTTAATATTATTTAGCATTTTCGTAATAAATAATAATTTCTTAACTTTGATAAATAATGAAAAGCGGATGTCAGCATGACGCCATTTTGTTTGGAAATCCATTTTGCTGTTTGATCGAGTGGATTAATCGAAGACCTGATCATAATAATCCAACAGAATCGTCATAATTTATTGCATTCCCGCCAGGTGGAGTTGCCAGCACAGACTGGCATTCTTCTAGCTAAGAATTCACATTTGAGTTCAAACGGTTTTATGTAAAATTAATTAACAATTATTAATTCATTGAAATCATTCCATAGTTTATTATTTGTGAGGTGTTGAATGTGTTTAACTTAAATTATCCTAATTCCATAAACATTAAAAGCTAATCACAAATCGGACACAATAACTAAAATTTCTAGCCAATAATATTTAATACATTTTGTGAATATTATGAAATTCTGTTTTTAACCCTTTATCAAACATGCAACAACATTATAAACACAACTTGAAATCCTTAGGTTCTAGTTTTCTAACATTGCATTATTATAAAAATTAATCCAATTTGTATTCTGGTACAATGTATAACATATTTTTGTTGCCCAATATAACCTAGATAATTTTCTCTTTAAAATGTTTTTTTTATATTTTTATTATATTTTTATTATATTCTAATTACAACCAAATCTATCATCACTAATATTCGAATATCTACAAATGTTATCAATGAAATATAAACTCCGCCCATATTCGTTCTGAATCCCTCCCATATTGCCTTCTACCACGCCCCCTGTTTCAAGGCCACGCCCATGTGTCGTAAAGTGTGTTTTTGTGGTTTAACTTCAGATGAACAACAATATTATTATTATTATTGACAGAAACAATAATAGTATTATTATTATTATTATTGACAGAAACAATAATAGTGTTATTATTATTATCGTTATTATTTTTATCATTATTATTATTGTTGTTGTTGTTGTTAACAGATAAACAACAATTAAATTAAGAATTAAATTCATATTGTATAAATTTGTTTTGTAAAATGTTTTTTTTCATTATTTTTTAATATTCAATTTTAAATGTATTGTCAGAGACAAAACTATGTTTCACATGTTAGCTTACTTATGCGGAGAATGATTTATCCCCAATAAAGTAAATAAGATTATCCTCGAACATATATTTCTGCGAATAAACTTATTAATGCAATTCTTATTAGAAACATTTCTTATTCGGATGTTGCCTGCATACACAAACATAAACAAGAAAATCTGGTTCTTGTCCTGACCCAATGTAGCACATAGTAACAAAGTGAACCTCAATTCTTGGACGTGAAGTCATTGGAAAATAAGCTAAAGATTAATCTAATTACTTTGTGGATTGCAGCTTTAGTGGTTTCCCAAATCAGTTCTTCTTATTCTTTCGAGTGAGTGGCTCGAGGCGATGTGTTGTGGCGACTCCGCAGCTTTCCACTGCAATATCAAATTCACCAATATGGTGGAAATAAAAGACGGCAATTAAATCCTATGTTATATTTTGGTCAGTTTAAGGCTATAAACACAACTTATTTCGTCCATTATTACTGTGTTCAGATCATTAATAATAATTATTATGATTTCCAACATTAACTGTTTCGATAGAATGTTCGCTTATTATCGGTGTCGACATCTTTTATTTGGGAATGATTTTCTATTATATTTATGGTGATCAATGAAATATTTTTTATTCTTGATAATAACTATGTATTTAAAAAAAAAATTTGCTTGTCTAAATCTCTTGATAGTTTATATTAAGAAAATTGATCAATGTTTTACAATAATAACAACTTCGACATTATATTAAAACAAACATTGAAGGACAATACCTTCAGGGAAAGATTAAACTGATGTACTTTTTTAAACATTTTATTTTTTAGCCAACAAAAGATTTTCAGGTTTATTTTTTATAATTTCATATTATTTAAATGTTTAACAACAATGTTGGTGTTTTCAAGAACATTCATCAATTGTTTTTATTGCTTGAACAGTTTTAGATTTCTAGAAGGTTATCACATTTCACAACACAAAGAACTTTTTATTCAATAATTAAAAGTTCAGTCTATAGTTTTAACGTTTAAGACAATTTTCATTTAGATTTCCCAATTAAATTAGATATAAATAATTAAGTCATGAATTTTAATCAACTTTTTAGCGGTTTATTTAGTGAAATTTTCCAATTGGCTAGAATGTATTTTCAATGAATATTTGATAATTAAAACAACCAGGAAAGTTTATCAGTGGCCAGTTGCATCTAGCAATTAACATTAATGATATTTAGAGATTTCATTTTGTCTTTTATGTTTATTTTTGTTCTTTTTTACAATGGATTGTTTTTATATTTTTTGTGGTTTCCACTGTTACTTCATTCCATTTTTTCGGATGAATTTGTATATTCTATTTGTAAACATTATCTTCAGTCCAAAAAATTCCATTGAAATTAATTTATACTCTAATGTTGATGAATTGTTCACCACAATAGTTTGACATGAAGGTTTTATTCTTTTCCCTTTTTCAACGCTTCAGAATTTTCAAATATCACAATTATAATCCAATGACAATAAATGATGAGAAGTTAATGTTCCTGATTAATGAAATTCAACTGAATTATTCAAGGAAACTGTCTATGTTCAAACGTTTTTCTTTTGTACCTTAATTATGAAAATGGTTATGTCATGACGGAGGTTTAAGTCTATGACTACAGTACCTGCTTTAAAGTTTTTTATTTATTTATATTCCAAACGATTAAATAATGGAGTTCTTACATGGTCTTACCTCAAGCATTTCCTTTATTGGAATTTATTTGTTCACATCATTCAATATTGGTAAACGTAAGAATTTCACGTTTATAATAATGATAGTTTTTGGATTGTATAGTGTATATGTCTATTATACGAGACTTTCCTAATTGATTGTAGTAGATGTACTTTATGGCAGGGTAAAATCTTATTTTTAAATTATCTTCTGATTTTGAGTGTCTTTTCATATCAATTTTCATGAAATGTATTTGATATCTTGATCCTTACAACTGTTTTATATGTAAGATATTGTGCAATTTGTTTGCTTAAAATAATTTGATTGTTTTAAAGTAATACAAATGTTTCTAAAAATATCCCAATCAACTGAAAATGAAGAAGTAATGTTTACACAAAATGTGCGACTTTGTGTACCTCATGTGAGGGTGTTTGAAAATTGAATTCATTAAAAGAGAATCGCACGCATGTGTAAATGGAAGATCGTATGTTTGTCTTCAGTGGAAGTTGTTTCTTAAGTCCAGGCTTTTCAATCAATGTTATCTTGGATGTTATCTCACGATTTAAAACAACCCTCCTAATGAAGCCTCCCCATTCTATTAAAACCCCCTATGTGAGTTATTCCTATAATAGATAGCTTAATTAACACTATTTCATCAATAAATACATTTTTATCTTGGCTTTAATTTTGTTTTGTTTGTTAAATTCACAAGCCCATTATTTTTGAGTTTCCTTTTAAAATTAAAAAATGGAATGGAGTTTAAATAAATTCTGATTTATATTAGTAGATGCTGGAGATAAAAATAGACTATACCAATAATTCACTTAAATGTTTAAGGTTACCAAGAATCTTCTGATCTGCTCTTTTTAATAATTCGTTTTCAAATATATTTTGATTGCCTTTTTTATTTTTGCTTGCATAAAACATTTTACGAATCAAACAAACAATGTTCTATAATGAAGAACAAACCTATTTATAAGTTTTTACTGTGTTTAGGTTTTCTAAAACTTGAAGAATTTTCTAATTTAACCTTCAAATATTTCCAAACATGTATAGATCAAGTGAGAACAGAAAAAAAACGTAGAATATATTGGGAAGCCAGGAAGAGAGGATATATTACGTAACGATCAAGATTATGTTCAGCGAAGGAATCTGTTGTAACTCTCTAATGGTTTTAATTAAACGTAATTATAGGGTAGCCAAGTCTCCCGCTGGTGTCCCGATTCAACTCCGACATCAGATCTAAACCTGGTGGAGCTAATTTATCTTTTTTTACAAGATTCCCTAGCGCCACAATGGGTCGCTGCTCGTAGGCAGGTACTAAACCCACTGCCGCCATTATTTCCAAATATTCCACGGAGATTTCTAATTAAAAAATCTGATTAGCTTTAATTAATAAGAGTTGCACAATCTCCATCGCCTCATTGGCAAATTATAATAAAACTTATGTTTATGAACTATTTTTTATTTCTTTAAACTTTAACTTTTCTTTGTATTGTTTTATCTTAGGTTGAAATATTGTAAATTGAATTTATTTATTTTTGCTAAATTATATTTTATAGAAAATATAAGTTTTGGATGTTTTTTTCCAGATTAATGAAATCATGTTTTTCATTTTATACAGAATATATAGAACATAAAAAATAATTTTTTTTTCAAACCAAAGATTTCTTTATTTCAAGCCTATGAATAAATTAGTATGTGTAGATTTGTTCAATTGCATTCAAAATATACCAATGTATTGTGATAATAGTTTATGTGCCAATGTATTGTATACAGCTTAAATTTAGATTTTGTTTACAGTTAATAATATTTATTCATATCAAATATAGACAGATGACCATGGTAAAATTCAACAAAACACATAATTCAATTGACAGTCTAATTCGTTTTTTTTTCTACTTTGTACGACAATTTTGATAAGTTTCGTTTTACAAACATAAAATTATCAATTATTAAATAATAAATCCTTTTCTAATATCTAATACATGTATGTTAACTAGAAAGATAGATTACACATTGTGAAAAGAATTGAAAAATTATTTTTTTTAAATTTGTTCTACACTATTTTCTTTATATCTCGTGGAAGAGTAAATTTATTACTATTTGCTAGTCTTTATATTAGAAGTTCGTTTAATTTCTGACATTTAAACTACTATAGTGGTTATACCATTAATTTGTTTGTGCAACCTACAGAATTTATAATGCAAAAAGTTTTCATAATGTGTGTCGTACAAGATAACCTGAAAATCTTTAAGCTGGTATGATTTGTTTATGTAAGTTCCATTGAAAGTATCTCTTTTGAAACAATTTAATTTATCATAAAGTTGCTTGGAAAAATAATGCGTGTGCTCGGTAGTCTTTCTTTTATTATATAATATAGACTCGTTCTTTCAATATGAACGTAGTAATGAACATAAATTATTGTTAGAAAATTGGAGTAAATCAAAGATAGCTGAATGTATAATATTAATAGAGTACAGTTCAGATTGAAATTGAAGTAAATGTGTGATGGATGAATTTAGAGGTTTTTTCTTTCTTTGTATCTCAGAAATTCGGAAAATTGGATAACCTGCAATATCTCAGGCATAAAATGTATATGTCGCCGGCGTTAAAAATGGACTCTATGAAAGTGTGCTTGAACTATCTTTTTGAAGGATGAAGATTCCACAGTGGATAAGATTACATTTATCATGTAGCTTAAAGAGCGAGCTCTGGTCACCTGAGGCAACACTTGAATATATTTATTCACATTTATGCCCACAAAACTCTAAATTATATATTCACGGTAATTGTGAATAATATTTGTGTGATAGCTGAGTATCTAATACTATTAGAATACAGTTCAGATTAATATATTTAATGTATCTTGAGGATTCCTGAGGCTCAAGACATGGGAAAGAGCTGAAGACACTGGGTAAATGTTTGTTTATTATCATATGCATGAGAAAAAAATGGGAATATTTGTAATTATGTTTGAGATGTATTTATATATTATGACATCACAGCTGCCATGCCTCATCTATAGGCCTCTCTTTTACATATTTTACTGCTAGATTTAGGATAAAACTGCTTCTTAATAGGCCTACGTGGGGTTAATAGGCCTATATAGGTGACACGAAGCGTGCCATTACAATTTTAGCAACAGGCCTACCGCTACCTTATGTGCCATCTTGTATTTTGTTTACACCAAGCGCATCCCCGGGTTTTGTAGACCGGATGCGACAGCGCTTAATAATAATTTACACGGCCTAAATCGGCGCTTGTTATCATAGCTGGAAGATTTTTAATCGTTGTGTATCTCGGGACCGACATTAATTTCGCCTTTTTCTAGTGTTTAACAAGACTGTTTTTGTTCTGTTGTGCCACCAGACACACGACGCGTGGGTTTGTTTTACGTTGACGTCTGTTTATGAAATGGTTGATATGGCATTATTATTATAATTTTATAGTTTTATTATAATTTTATATTTATTATAATTTTATAATTTATTATAATTTTATAATTTATTACAATTTTATAATTTATTATAATTTTATAATTATTATTATAATTTTATAATTATTATTATAATTTTATAATTATTATTATAATTTTATAGTTTTATTATAATTTTATAGTTTTATTATAATTTTATAGTTTTATTATACTTTTATAGTTTTATTATACTTTTATAGTTTTATTATACTTTTATAATTATTGTTATAATTTTATAATTATTGTTATAATTTTATGATTATTGTTATAATTTTATGATTATTGTTATAATTTTATGATTATTGTTATAATTTTATGATTATTGTTATGATTTTATGATTATTGTTATAAGTTTATATGTATTATGTTTCTTTTCTTATTGTCACTCATTTTTTTATAATAGCTTTAACCTTTATTGTTATTTTTCTTATCATTATTATTAATTTTCCTTATATTGTGATTGTTAGTGAAATTACAGTTTCATTGTTATTGTTTTCTATTGTGATTATTTAATTACACTATTATTGTTATTATTTGTTAATGTTTTTATTCCTAACTACCAGCCGTTATAAACTTAAAAATAGTTGCTTATGATGTTAGTCGATTTGTTTAATTGTTTATTAATGGCTTTCAAATTTGGTTTAAAAATATAGCTTAAAATGAACAAAAATAACTAAGGTTAACCGAAAAATTTGTTTGAAGTGTTTATCTGTAAAATATATTTGAACTTGAAATTGTTCTTGTTGGTGTAACAGTTTTTATTTTTAGTTAATACTTAGTTTGAGAATTTAGTGTTAGCCAAGTGGTTTTAGTAAAGATAACCTTGGTTGGTTAATAATTAATTATTTAGTTAATTAGTTACTTGATAATTAATTGTTTAATTAGTTCAGTTATTTTGTCGATAATTAATTTATTGGTTAACAATTAATGAATTAGTTTTTAGTGAAATTGAGTTTTTATTTAAATCTATTAATAATTCTCCCCACCGGACCCGCAGGTAAGATGATGATGCCCTTTGGAATTCCCGACGGTAATGTATCACTTTTGATGAATTCATTAAAACCGCTTTTGTTAATTAATTAAATTATTTTGTTAATTAATTAAATAATTTTGTTAATCAATTAAATTATTTTGTTAATCCATTAAATTATTTTTATTAAAAAATGAACTAACTGGTTTGATAATTCAGTTAATCAAATACTTGAATTAGTTAATGGGTCAATTAAATTTTTGAATTAACTTGAAAAATGTCTAATTGATTAAATAAATGTTTAAATTAACTTGAAAATGTCTTAATTAATTGATTAAATGTTTAAATTAACTTTAAAATGTCTTGATTAATGAATTAGTATTTCAATTAATTAGATAAATAATTTAATTGGTTATTGAAATAATTAAGTAGCTTATATTAATTAATTGCGTTAACAATTGGAAAGATTTAAAACATGAAAAACTAAAATATATATCGAGTAACTAATGCAATTAATTGGTGTGTTGCAATTATGTTTTTATTAATATTTCAGTTCAGATTAACTTTTTAACAAATGCATGATAAGTTGCGAATCGCGAACGTTATCAAAGAGATTCATTATACAACCATAAATGTTTTTCATCTTTTTCGGCGTTGTTGCTGTCCACAAAAAGATCTTTTGAACCGAAATTTTGTTGTAACTTATTGAATGTTCTGGTTGAACCAAAAGTTTTTTTGTAACTTTGTTATTAAATGTCATGGAATTTTTTGGCCGATTCACTAGTTCAACCTTTTTTATTGGCTTCTCTTGATAAATTTTGTAATTATACTTTTTTATATTGTGCGGATTGCTTTTAAATGGCCATAAAAAATAAAAATTCCTTTACATTGGAACGTAAAACACAATGCATGATATAACATGCATACAGTGTAGTCATTAATTGAACCTGTGTAGCTATTAATCTTTAAAGATTATGAAAATGAAAAATCATTTTATTTAATTATTAATAGTTGTAAAGGAATAAAACTTTGTTTCTAGTCATTATATTAAAAATTGATAAAAGCATTACAATATTTTATTATATTTCAATGTGAAAACAAACATAAAAAATAAATGAATAAATAAACTCTAAATATAAAATAAATTTATAATGAATAACCTGAAATAAATGATGAGTTCACGACTGACTTTCGATTCACATAGAATCCATGTGATGAAGTATATATGCAATGCCACATGCCAGTGTCATAATAAAATACTTAACGCCATGTATGTGTGTCATGTAGTAATGTCAACACATATCACACTACAGCATCTCGCCATTTGCATAATCTTATCTTTGCATGGATCGAGTAGATGGTGGAACCTTTTGAGATAATATTCAAAGTTCATTTTTTTTTCTTTGTTTTGCATTCTGTTCCTAAATTAGATAAGTTCCAGAAATGCTGTAAATAAAAGCTTATTGCTGAATTCTAAAACTAAAGATCAATAACTGCAAAATAATATTGTTTTTGTTATTTAAAAAATTGTTCATTTTTATTTCATAAAAATTAATTAAATAGTCCGCATAAAATAATAAACAGGTCTCAATTTCCTTTCATATAAAATGATCGACGCAAACTCAAAGTTTATTGCAAATGCAACTTTTGACTTCATTTATAAATGTTGAATTTGTTGAACATTTTTCGTGCGCGTTAATGCCTGCCTCGCCTTCAACCTGGAGTGATAAATCGCATCAAACACATTCCTTAATTAATTAATCTTTGTTTTATTTCTCAACTTCATCAAAATTACGCCAGTGTTAAAATTTGAAATTGCTAATGACCAAAAACTCATTTTTGTTTTTTTGTTTCAACAAACTTTACATCGCTAATTCATAATACTTTAGTATGTGAGTATATTACTTTCATTTATATAAATCAGTGAAATTTAAACTTAATGTTGAACATTAAATGTAGTTAGAAAATAACTAAAATATCTATAATCCGACATGAAATTTTTGCTTCAAACACATAAATTTATTTTATTTCTTTATAATAACTAACAATTAAAAACAAATGCAATTGTTTTTAATTAAAATTATTTGAAAAATAAAAGTGAAATAATACTAAAAATATAAATTGAAAATTATGCAAAATAAATTAAAGGTAAAGCAAAACAATAATGATTCATATGATAATTAAAATAAAATAGAAATAATGTATAATAGTACAAAATGAACAATGACAATTAGAATACAATGCTAAACAAATGAATAATGAAATAAGAATAATAAGAATAATAATAATACAAAGTAGAAGCAAAATAATAATGAAAAACAGAATAAACTATTAATAAAAATAATTAAAAAAGAATATAAAAAATTAAAATTAAAAATGAAATAAAAATAACAGTGGAAAATGAAATAGAATAATAAGGAAAAATGAAAGAGAATAATAAGGAAAAGTGAAATAGAATAATAAGGAAAAATTAATAAGAATAATAAAGTAAAATGAAATAAAATATCACAATGAAAAATGTAATAGAATGATGATGAAAAATGAAATAAAAATAACAATAACAATAGCAATGAAAAATATAATGAAATAGTAATGAAAAATGGAATAAAATAATAATGAAAAATGGAATAGAATAATAATGAAAAATGGAATAGAATAATAATGAAAATATAATGAAATAGTAATTTTCTAAGAGAAATTACAATAAAAATGGAATAGAATAATAATGAAAAATTAAATAAAAAAAAAGAAAAATGAAATAAAAATAACAATGAAAGTAGAATAAATTATTAATGAAAAATGAAATATAATAATAATTAAAAATGGAATAGAATAATAATGAAAAATTAAATAAAAATCATAATGGAAAATAGAATGAAATAGTAATGAAAAATGAAATATAATAATTAAAAATGGAATGAAATAATAATAAAATCGATTAAAAATACGAATCGAGTAATTCAATTAGGCACTGCACGCGACGTCTTATTTGCATATTTGGCAGTTGTCTTTTTCCATGGCTGGCGGCGTCGTCCTCATCGGGTCACGCAGGGTCGTCGCGACCAGATTTATGTTGCCCGACGGTCGTTGTGCCGCCGGCTTGCCATTATACCGTCCACTTAACCCTTCCTTCTCGGGCTGGTGTGACGTAAGGACGAAATTGCGTCGAAGTTGTGTTGAAGGGAACCTTTAGTGCTTGGATGAATTATTAACCTGTTGATGCTCGGAGATTAATTGTTATTGTTATGACTAAAGGCGGTTAACTTTTACATTGAAAATCGCCCTTATTGCGGGGGCCTAATTCGACCCTTGGTGTACTGATAGGTTTAAGTGACTTTGATAAGACGTCTCAATATCGCAACGAATTTTCTCGTTTCCTTTCGAGGTTTCGTTGACGTTTAATTGCTTTGATAATCAATTAAATGTTTAATTGTTCAAGTTACTGAAGTGACAATAATTTAAATATTTTTTAAGGAGTTAAAATTATGCGGGCATAAATGTGAACAAATATATCCAAGTGTCGTCCTTAGATGACCAGAACTCGCCCTTTAAACTACGTGATCTTTTATTTTAGGAAGTTGTAAATTTGTATGCTTGTTAGTTTCTTGTATTGCCAATATTTTTTCTTGAATTAATGGATTGTTTATTTATTTAATATTATGTCGGTTGTGTAAAAACATAACCACGATCATGGGCAAAGAAAACAATTCATGTCCTTGACCAAAAATTTCATTATAGATTTCTTTAAAAAAAGATAGACCTACTTGTATTTTTGAACACCCAAACTAAAAATACTCGTCGCGAATAATCTTAATACTCAAGTAGTCCTAAGATATCGAACTATTGGATGGAAATAAGTGGACAAGTCTTAAATTTTTTTAATTGGTTTATAGCAAAGAATAATTTCGTTCTGTTTTATTATAAGAAAAAGTTTTATAGTTTCATTTTTAGATTTGATGATGGATAATCATGAAGGAATTTTGTTGCAGAACAATAAATCATATTTCAAGTTGAAATATCATAATTATGTCATTGTGAACTTAAATAGATTTAATTGGCTTAATTCTATACTTTAGGGATGGCCGTTTCTTTCATTGTTTCTACATATGTTGTTTTGTTTCTATTTTTGTTTACAAGTAACTCTTTCGAAGATAAAATTCTGTCTTTGTTTTATATGTTATGTATTTAATTATTTAATTATATAAATCTTCGATAATTTGTTATGATTTCGTTCAGATGTTATTTTTGTTTTGGATATGTTTTGTTTTGTGTGATTGTAATTCCTTTTTGTTTTGTTTTTTACCTTTTTTCTTATGATTACCTTAAAACGAGTTATTGTGTTGGTGTTTTAATGGTCTCAATGATAGAATTTTCTATTGTTTACTTTTAATCATTTTGTTGTTCGAAAATTTTATTTATGGTTAAAATGTTTTTGAGAACATTTTTTGAAATTTAATAAAGTTTTTTCATGTTTTGAGATGTTTTTGAAAAAAATATTCATATACTCCATATTTGTTTTGTTTGCTAAAACGTCATGGTTAAGTACAGGAGTTTTTATTGTTTCTTTGCAATAAATTCCATTTCTTAGAATTTGAACGATGATATTAATAACATTACGAAAACTCCTAAAAATTATGGTTTATTTGTTGTTGATGAATTTTTGTAAAAACATTTCAACTATGAAGTTAAATTTATTCTAAGAACTAATTCAATACAAGCACTAATGCTAAATAAAAGCTAATTAGATTTTTATAATACGTACTCCTGGACCTTCGCCCATTTAATTTGAGTAATAAAACATTTGAATTCTTTTGTATCAATTTGATGAAATTAATTTCATTTGATGTCCTTTTATATCGTGTGTTTTTCATGTGTTAATTGTTTTTTATAACATTAATATTATTATTATTGTTTTTGTTATTCAAATTATTGTCATTGTTTTTATTCATTATTTCTATTGTTATATTGTTTTTGTTTTTGCCACTCGTATTATTGTTCTTGTTGTTATTGTTATTGCGTGACTTGTGATCACCATTATTGTTATACAAATAAAACTTATTACAGTTATGTTATGATCAGGCTTAACATTATATTTGATGTATTTATAATGCTCTTATAATTATAACCTTAATAATACAATTTTTATATTTATTAAATTTATTTTTCAATTTTTTTGCCCGGATTTAATTTTTAGTTTAACCAATATTTGACGTTACTGTGTTCACTGTTACTTTTATTAGTCGTTTATTAAATTCATTAATATTGCAATATTAATGATTATTATATTTATAATTACAAAATTATTTTTTCAATTTTTAATAATTATAAAATTATTATATTTAAGTTTTAATAATTATAAAATTACTATATTTAAGTTTTAATAATTATAAAATTACTATATTTAAGTTTTAATAATTATAAAATTATTATATTTAAGTTTTAATAATTATAGAATTATTAATATACCAGTATTTAAATATTGATGATTATTACATTATTAAGCTATGTTTGAAAAAACAGCTTTGATTGTTGTTGCTGGGATGGTGGATGATTTGTGGACTCTACCAAAGTTTTGCATTTTTTCAAAATAATAAATATTTATTTTACAGAAAAGTTTGTTTAAAAGGAAACAAAAACATAACATTCTACACTGGCATCAATAAAGGTTTTTGTTTCTTAAATCAATCTATACTTATCAAAACATACATTTTTGAAGGTTTAGAGATATTTTTGTTATAAACAAATGAAAGAAAAGTGTCAATATAATAGTATATACAATTTTATTAAAAATTGAACATTTTAGAAACTTTTTTTTTAACATTTAACAGCTTAAAATGATAGCATTTACTTGTACTTATTTTATTTAAATTTTAATTATACAATGATTATTATTTTAAATATTTATGATAATAAAATGGTTAATTAATTTAAATATTAAAATTATAAATTGCGAACCTGCATGCATAGAAAAATTATAGAGTTTCTCTCTTGAGCTTAATATTTTTTGCTATAAAATAGAGATGTTCACAGCAACGCCTAATTTTTGAGTAATAAAAGTTGAATCTAAAGAAATGGAATAAAATTGGGAGGCAGGTACACCTCGAAAACATTCTTCCTTTTTATGGTGGCCGTAAACATTCATTTTTTCGAGTTGTTACATCGAATGGATTTTATATCACAGATTACGGTGTTAAAAATCCAGGTTTCCTTTCCTTAAATGTCTGTGTGCCTTAATGTGTTTTGTTTGTCGTTTGCCTTGTGTACATTATTCTCGATTTTACATTAGTTTTATTGCATTGGCTCGTTTGTCCTTTGTCACACGGGGTTTTAAGGCTTTACCTTTGGGATCAATGTATAATTGAACGGTCGTACGTATGTACGAGGTCGCTCATGTACATAAAGCTACAATTACATTGTAAGGACTGAATTACAATAAAGTTTTAATTGCAAACAATCGTAAGTAAATAATGTTTTGTTGCAATAGACCGTACAATGTGAATGCAAAAATTTGTAATGCTTATGATTATATTTAATCTATTAAGCTATTATTTCTATTTATTTTCAACATTGGTTTTTAATGTCTTGGAGATATAAACGAAAGTTTTTGTCATTTTTGTAAATATTGGTTCTCGTGTTAGTAAACAACGTTTAGATTATTTCAATTGGTTTTTTTGATACAATTTGAACACACTGTTGGAATATTCTATCATTGCATTCAATGGAGGCAACTGATTTGAAAACATTTGATCACCTTTTTAAAATCATTTTGTTTGTATTGTTTCAGTACAATTTTTTTCAACTTTATAATAAATTTTGATCTATTGTTTAGGTAACTTTTTTGATGTTTAAATAATTTTTTTTTGTATTAGATCAAGCAAAGCAAAGAAATAATATCAATATCCATTGTATATTTTTGATTAGACTTGAATGTAAAAAAACAAATACATTTTGTGTAATTGTTTAAGATTTCCAAATATTTAATTAAAAACTCATTTTATTTATTGAAAATAAAATCTTGTATTATGAAACTTAATATCCAGATATTTATTAATGCTGTTGACTTTATTGCTTCATAATGAAATACATTGTTTTCCAATTACTTCATATATTACAACAAATAATTGATATTTAGTAATTAAATTAAATGTATTTTATATTTCACAATAAATATAAATTATTATCAAACTTATATTTTGAATAATGTTATAATCTTAAATGGTCAAATTGTCAAAACATTCGTTTTAGAAATTAGGAAAACCAATAAAAATTGTCAAATTGGAAATGTTTTCATGAATCAATTTTGTTTGAAAAGAGTTACTAGAATTAAGCCTGTTAAGGATCAACCATTTAGCGAACGAGCAAAACAATTCGCGTTCTTAAGGTTATGTTCAATGGTAGTTGTGATGCATTTTGGTCCTTAGGTGAATAAGATCTCGTGCGTTAAATGGTTAATTCAATCTTTGTAAAACTCAAAAAATCTTCAGAATAAAATGTGAAGTTTGGATGTCGGATTTTAATGGACAAATGAAAGAAAAAAAGTGTCATTTGTTTGCCGTATAAAAACTCTTAAATTTGTTAAACGTGCTAAACGAACTTGGATCTTATGCGCTGGTGTTGTTAAGTCCATTTTTAAATGTCGTTCCTTTGGGCAGAGGTTGTGGTCTGGTCATTGGGCTATTTGCGATAAAGGCTCATAGTGTTCCATGGAACCTTGTGGTCTGGTTTTATGGTCTAGGATTTTATACTTGTTTTAATGCCATCTCGATGGTTACAACATTTTTGATCACTTTGGTACAACATCTCCGTTGTTATGACGGGATGTTGTAGGTGGCAAAAAATGACGAGAATTACTCCGACATTGATATCTGCTGGAAATATGAAAGTCTTGTTGTATGAAGTTACAGTGATATTGCAATCCTTACTAACATTGACGTTTTAAGTTGTATCACTTGAACACGTTGCAATAAGTTAATAAGTCTTGATACATTTTAAGTATCATCAGATGAACTCGACATATACACTATTAAGAAAGATTTCTTTGTATTGTTTAGATTTGAACCATTTTAAGAAGTAATCTTGTGAAAATTTACAAAGTCAAATTAAAACAATAGATGAAGAATGGCATCCACATAATAGCATCGTGTTTTTGTTTGTCTTGGTAGAGGTTTGATAACATTTTTTGATGATTTATTTATTGTATTTAAAAACCTTCCCAATTATGTATCAACATAATCGTTGATTGTGATTTCGTTGGAAATGTTTGCGGTCAGTCCCCATTCGAAATAACGACCGCGTCCGTCTGTGTATAAATGATGTAAGGGGCGGGATTGAACCCGCCTTTCAAAGGCTCCGAATAATCAAGCCATTACATCGTTTATACATTCGAGAGAATCACGATAGAAGTTATTGTTTCCAATTTATTCTTTTCATCTTTCTTTCTTTATATTTATCTTTCTTTCTTTATATTTATCTTTCTTTCTTTATATTTATCTTTCTTTCTTTATATTTATCTTTCTTTCATTCTATTTATCTTTCTTTCATTCTATTTTTCTCTTACTTTCACTCTATCTTTCTCTTACTTTCACTCTATCTTTCTCTTACTTTCACTCTATCTTTCTCTTACTTTCACTCTATCTTTCTCTTACT
>JARUHE010029355.1:0-16418 GCA_031471125.1 Archaeomysis grebnitzkii | reverse complement strand
AGAATAATCAGAAGGAGAAAAAATATAATAAGCAGCTTAATAAACAAGAATAATGAGAAGGAGAAAAAATATAATAAGCAGCTTAATAAACAAGAATAATCAGAAGGAGAAAAAATATAATAAGCAGCTTAATAAACAAGAATAATGAGAAGGAGAAAAAATATAATAATCAGAAGAATGAGATGTTGAAGACAAGGAAACAAAAATTGTAATTTGATGTGAAGATGATCACAAAAGCGAAACTGTCGCCAATTGCAACACTGAGTCGTCCACTGACCAGCTGTTCAGAATCACGAGTTCCAACTGTACAGTTGCAGTCCCCCTCCCCTTCTACGGGTGTGGTGGGGTGGGGGTACTCTCACCTGTATAGGGGTGTGGGTGGAGAAGAGCACAAACCCACACTTTTATACGGGTGTGGATGGAGAAGGAGCACAAGCAATCACCTGTATACGGGTGATTATTGGGTGGGGTGAAAAAGGATTGTCAGCAAATAACTTTCTATTAATTGAAGCACATTATTTGTAACTTTTGACTAAGTACAACAAAATATATAGACAATTTTTCGAATTGAGATGCCCAAAACCGTAATTACAGACACACTCAGAGGAAGGTGAATGTATATACACTGATACAGGTATATTAAAATGTCCCATGCCCGGCACTGCACCAAAGGGGGCGGGGTGATGAATCATTTATACTTGTGAGACAAAGGGTGAAAACGAAGGAAAGATAAATACAAAAAGAGACAAAAGAAAAGAAAGAGAGAATTGCACGCAACGAACGATCGTGAGTGTAGCCCTCCAAATAAGTGTTGGTTGGATAAGCCTTTCTTGTGAATCGTTTCAACGTCCACCTTGAATTGCGATCACGAATTGGATCACAGTCTTTGTCCATTCCAAGACTGGTCGTGGTGACATTTTGGTGCCTTTCGACCGGGTCATTATTTGAGTGGAGGGAAACTAGCATTAATGTGGATACAATTATGAATTTTTGATTGAGATACTCGATACATAAACTCATTTTAATTCATATTTTTAGACGCGAACAAGATTTAAAAACAACCTAGGATATAATCTTTGGTTCATAGTTCATGTAAAATTATGCTCAATTTATTTTTGGTTTTTATCTAACGAATACATATTTCATATTACCATGTTATTGCTCAAGTAATTGTAGACCATATTGAATATATATATATATATATATATTCACTAAAAATTATTTTAATCAAATACGCATATATAAATAAATATACATACATTACATACATTACATACATTACATACATTACATACATATGTATGTATATATGTATATACAGTGATAAAAATAGAACAAGAGAAATGTGAAAGAAACAAAAAAGCATGTTTATTATTTCACAATGAAAATTTAAAAATGATCCCAGAAGGATATAATTTAATTATTTTGGCACTCGCTCAAGTCTTGAAGTGTGAACACCATTTTCATTGTCTTCTTCTATCCACCAACACATTTTCAGTCATATTCTATAATAGCTTAGATCAGTTGATAGTTCACAGCTAGGCTATACACATACATCACCATCTTTCACACTTAGGATAATGTTTATCTTATGTTTTGGAGGTGTTATTGGAACGCTTCTTATCTTGTCTTTCTTCACTTTGAGAACAAAATTATGAATATGATAAGATATAATCGTTTAATATTTAGAGAAAGGTTGATATATATTTTGTAAAAAAAAAATGACAATGTTATATGAATTTATAATATTTATTTTATATTTATTCATGATTACAGTTTTATTTTCTATCATTTCAAGAAAGCAATTGCCAACCAAGTGATATTTAAAAGAGATTTTTTTTATTATAAATACTAAGTTTAAAGTTAGGCAGACATTATACGAGGTCTCACTTTCCCTTCTGTCGTTAAAACATTAAACTTTACTTAACCATATACGACCTATTTTTGTTTGTTGTATATGTTGATTTTTTGTATTTTAGAACAACAAAACAAAGTAAAAACTTAAATAAACAACAATCCACGTTTTTATTTTTATTTCTTTAAATTATACTTTTCTTGATGTTTATAGAAGTATTAATTCAACTTAAGCGATTCATGGGTATTGGTGCAAACTCTTGCAATTTCAATGTTTGTCCTAAGTTTACATCAAGTAAAGCTATGGACACAAATAATATTATTGATGTAAATAGGGATTCAAGAAAAGCTAAGTGGCTAATATGATTAACAAAATAAAACTCGATAATGACAGTAAACCTAAATGACTAATATAATTAACAAAATAAAACTCGATAATGATAGTAAACTTCAGAAAGCAAATGACAAAAGAATAAAATGAAGATCTAAATGCTATTCTCGGTCCATAGAATGACAGCAAAGGTCCTACAGGGTATTGGACTTAATTAAAAGTTTCTTCGATACAATCCACATCTAGGATTCCATCTGACAACTGTTGCTCCAATGTTGAATAAACGACCATGACTAAACTGGAACATGTCGCTGAATAATCTGAGGTGGTCAAGAGTGGTTGCTTTTGAAAGATTTAATTCAAGAACCAAAATGAAAATAGAAATTGTGAACCAGAAGGACACGTGTAATGCATTGGAGAAAACATTCGATTGTTCCTGCAATGTAAACATCTCTGTCTGAATAACAGATTTTGGAGTAAATATTTAATGGGAAATTAACCCTTTGAGGCCTGAGGGGAGTTCCATTTCCAATTGAACAAGGTTTATCCTCAATACTAACTTTAACGTAGTTTAGTCCTTATGGGAACAACCGGCGAGGCCTCAAGAGGTTAAACATGTCTTCAAATATGATTTTGTTGTTCACTTCAAAGGGTAAAAATGTTGGTTGCGATGACGTATTGGATAAATCACTTTTTATGGAGGTTCATGATTAGGTTTTGGAAGGTTCATAACTAGATGTCAATTTGGAGTGCAATCAGACTTTATCCAGCACGTTAAGGTTAAGTGATGAACACCTCCCAATGTTCACTACAAGGTTACAGGATTGTGGTTGACAATCTCGATTGCTTATGGATGGGATGGGAGGGGGGGGGGGGAATATTGCTTTTCAGCATTGATGTACCGTGTGATTGTACTTGTGTACATTGATGCGCCAGGTGTTTGGGCTTTATTTTTGGTTTCCGCGTGTGTGCTTACTTGCCTGTATGGGACATGTGTTTGTGGGGTATATATGTATGCATAATATGACTATGCTTGTGTGTTTGCATTTCCCATGGAATATTGGTAAATACATTTCAAGTCCCATTCATTCATTGATATTTGATTGACATTGTTTGGACTGCAACCCAGTTTGGTTTGGATTTGCAACCACAAATTCAGTTTGTTCTCTACAAAGAAGACCGCCTTAAATTAATTAACTAAAAGAATAATAGGTTGATTTCTGATGAACTATAATTTAAACATGCACACTTATTTTTCTAATTTTTCACTAGACAATAATGAAAACTTGAAAATTATTTTTAATAACAATACCAATCATAATAAAAAACGTCAGTAAATGAGTTAGCAACGAAAACAGTCTTTATCTCCTTTCATATACTCAAAACATTAGAAAAACACACGAAATAAAATTTCTCACGTGCGAGTTTTTATATTGGCACGAGAATTCACCTGGCCGAGTTATTGAAATCATCGGATAGGCCTACTTGTATATGAAGATTCTTTTATCATGAATTATTATAGGCCTAGTCCGAAACAACAAAGATAAGCCTTTTATTTAAATACAAACACTTCGCACAATAGCGAGATATGCGAACAAAGCTTAGGCCTATTAGTTAGCGCTATAAGCTTTTAAGATCAAAACTAATAGCAAAAAACAACATTCGAGGCTTTTAGAGTGACAGGTCTAGATGAAAGAAATTTTTCCTCATAAATAAATTTATTACAAAACAAAAACCGAAGACACGAACTGAATATCATCACAAACGAGATGCTGAAGGGACCTGTTAAAATTTAAGACCCATTGTTAAGGCGAGGAAGGTGAATAAATGTTTATACAAATCATATTGAACAAACAAATAAAAACATGGGCACAGGTGTAGCTAATTGGGTGAAGTACAATATAGATAAAAATCATTGAAAAACATTACAGGAGAGAGCAAAGAGTATTTTTTGCCCTCAGCTATTGCTTAAAAGAATATAAATAAAATAATTTCAAAAAATGTATGAGGGGTTCGAGATTTATTTTTATTTCAACAACAGATACATAACATACAAAGATAGCTCTATATATATACATACATGTATACATATATGTATATACACATATACATATATATTTAAACATCCATATCTTAATTTATTATGGTAAATGAATCTTAAATCTTGACCAAGGAAACACTTAATCATATTTTCTTTCATCTCATAATCTGACAGATCAGCAGAATGGTTTAATGATTAATTCCATTTGCATGAGATCTTATTTTCTCATTTATGCCAGCTTTAAAACCCGAATGAATGGTTCGAGATAACATGTTGGCTACTGCTAACCAACAACAAGAGGTTGGACCATGACTTGGGAGGCTCCAATACCAACTACACTAAGAAGTTAAGAGATGTCAAGAACCACCCAAATTAAATGCAAATTAATTCCAAACGCGACAGGGAACCACAAATCATCCATTCCGCCTGCCTTGCCTAGGCCTAAATCGAATTTTTCCGCATTAAAGCCAAATCAAGACCAATAAAAACAAAGATTAATTAAGGAAGAAGAAAAAGCGAAGGACGGACTTTGCCATTAGAGCATTAGAGTGGTGATGAAATTTTTCACATATTCCAGCAGGAAATTCGTTAGGCCTATTTTAGTCTTTTTTAAATATGACAAATTGATCCTCTGTTTTATCTATCTCTGTTTAAACAAAGACAAATGATGTCAATTATAATCTTTACTTTTACTTACTCATTTGATTTGGGAATATGTGTATGTTACAATTCTCGACCAATATGCAAAACTTCAATTTCAGAGTAATTTTAATAAAAATTTTAATAAAAAAATGTTTTTTCTTGTGATTATTTTAATAACTCGAACAATTGTTTTGACGTGTCATGAATAAAACAACACAAAATACACTGAAAGTACATTAAATTACACAAAAAAATACTCAAAAACTAACAATGAGTAAAGTTAATTAATGAATAAAAACATTTTATAGATTTAGATTGGGCAAATAACAAAACAGAAGAGGTGGAGTCCTTGTCACAACTTAACACGTCATAGTTCATAGTTAACATGTAGGGACGAAATCGTCACACAAAATACGAGTTTTTACCAAAGGTAATTGTATTGTATATCAGCTCTTATGACAATTACTCATGCGTTCGAGGGTTAATATAAATAAAAATAAACGAAATAAATGAAGTGTATTACTTCATTCAGATACTGACATCAGAGTTAATCTTTTTTAGGCCTAATCCTGAATTAAAAACCATTTTAATGTCATTTATGACTATCCCAGAATGGCCCTACTTTAGGTCCTTATTATACAGGATGAATGTCGCATTAATCCTTAGGACAAACTAACGAACAGTCAATCCACACATATTTCGTCAGGCATAAAATAATATTTTTATTATAGAATTTAAGGTGTAGATATAAATTGAAGGGAAAATAGCACAAGTGAGGCATCCCATATTCAAATAATAGATCTTACCTCCCTTGTGCTATTGACGAACTAATTATCAATTCAAACGTTCTTCTGTTTTGGGAAAATTTCAAATTTGATTTCATGTATGGATTGGGATGAAAATAAGTTTTTATTATTCACCCTCAACGCCTAAACAATTTTAAAGTTAGCGTTAGAATCAATCTTTAATTATCGTCACTTCAATCTAATATTCGCACAGTATTAGCCAATATTTATTGTCAAGACGTATCTTGAGCATGGGATAAAAATACAAAAAATACAGACCTACGAAAAAGAAGGAGAAATGAAAGCTAAAAAGAGTAACGCAAGTGATAAGGAGAGAGAATGAGAAGGAAGGAGAATGAGAAGGAACAGGAAGGAGAAGGAACGGTAAGGAGAAGGAACGGGAAGGAGAAGACCAAAGAGGGGAAGGAGAAGACCAAAGAGGACAATGAGAGAGAAGGAAAAAAACGAAATAGAGAAAGAATTGAGTGAGAGAAAAGATAGATTGATAGAGAGGTGAGAAAGAGAGAGAAACCGCCACATCGGGATGACCTGCATATTCTAATTGCATTTATTTTCCATCCGAATATTTATGACATTCGAGACGTCCAAATGGATCACATTTGCCTTACTCTCGAACGTGCAAGTTCGTCTTTTTTATTTTCTTTCAATTATTATTCTTTACCATCGTTTATCTCTATTAAAATTATTTCAATTTATATCCTTTTAATTATTTTTCTTTATCGTGTTTACACCTATACAAACTATCTTAATTTATCTTTTGTCAACTCCTTTTCTTTATCATCGTTTATCCCTATTCTAAATATCCTAATTTATCTCCTTTTAATCCCTCTTCTTTATCCTAATTTATCTTTTTTCAACTCATTGTCTTTACTATTGTTTATATATTCTGTTCATTTCAATTCCTCTTCTTTCACATCGTTTATATCTATTCTGTTAATCGTAATTTATTTTAGATGGAGAATATCGAAAATTATCCACAAAAAAATTTACAGAGTAAATGCCCTTTTAAGAATTTCGTTTTTGTTCTTCACACTTCCATTTGCTGAACATTCCTGCATCAACAAATGGATGAACAATAGCATAAGTGAGGTAAGCTCTATGTTATTTGAATGTTATTTAAGCACATTGTGAGCTGTAAAACTGAAATGTGTGTTACTTCACTTGTGCTATTGTTGATCCAAATATTAAATTTGTGTGGGTTTGTTCCAAAAGACCAGGTTATGTGTGGCAAGTACATTCACAGCATAAATATCAACAGTTACGAACAGAAAATATATCTTAATGGCCCTAATGGCTTAACAAGTGCAATGCAACATAATTTACTACCCGTGTTCTATCTTAATTTTAAGTTTATTTTTCTCGCATTTCAATACACCTCTATAACCAGCATACTTATGTAAATTTATATACAGTATAATACTAGAGTAACAATAATAATTTTTACTACTACCATTGCTATTGTGAATTAAATAACCTATATTGGCTGTAAGTACACTCAAATATCTTTATAAGCTGTCAATACAAATCAAACATTGATTTCAAGGTGTGAAGTGAACGCCATTAGTGCCAAAAATACAATTTTTTATATAAAATATCATTCTTTAGTAACTAAATATAATTTAAATACAGCAGCTTGCCAATATTTTTTTAGTCCTCGTGATAGCAATTTATTATTTAAGTAACCTATTCTGCAACAAGTTCAACATTGTGTGTTCTCTTTATTTCAACTAGAAATGTGATTACCAATAATAAATGCGAATTATAATGAAATTGAGATCTTTCATATAAAAAGGTCAAAAAATAAAATACATTGAAACAGCTCAAAAATAATTAAATATTATTCAATCATGTACCAATATTCATTTTAGAAGGAATATATAAAAATCCTTACAATCTAGTAACAAAGATAATAGACAAAAGTCAAATTAAAATAAAATAACATTATTTCTATTATCTTTTTTAATTAAAAATAGTTTTCAGGATAAATTTATTACAAAAAAATGAATCTGATTTAAGCATTGAAACTGGTTTAGTAAAAATATGGAATGTAAGCCTAGTGAAAATAGTTTAGTAGGCGCACATGTATTTAAGAAGTGTAACATTAGCATAAAGACTATTAAACATGGCAGAATAGGCCTAACCCCAGCCATGTTTTATCTTTCCGATCAAAATAAGAAATATTTGGCCTTATCTAACAGTTTGTTAGTTAAACAAAGTTTTGAAATAGTGTCAAAGATGACTTTTTATTTTATGGTGGGCGAGTGACGCGTATGGAAAAGATTAGAAAAATGTAAATACACAAACTTCAAATTAGTTCTTATTAAAATATTCAAAATGTCATATTTATATTGCACAAAATTATTCATAAACTTTCACACCAATCCCTCAACCTGAATCCGAATCGGCCAAACTTTGCGAAGCGCGTCCAAACTTGAGCAAACTGAATTTGCGGCTTTTAAATAAAATATTAAGTTTTGAATCTATTCGGGATTTATTTTCACTTTGAATATTACAATAATTTAACACAATTGTACGAAAATAAATTAAAAATCTGATACCTGGACTGGTGAAGAAATTTTTAGTTGGTAGGTGTATTAATTAATTATTAAGACTACATTTTTTAAATTTTAAAATTCTTTAAAAAAACACTTTTTGCATTAAATAATATAATAACAATTCCACTGTAACACAAGACAGATTTTAAATTTTGTGGACAATTCATTTGAAAGTTTATTCAAATCATAAATGCGATGTTTTGGTACAACACAAAACGGATTTCAGATTTTGAGGAACTCCACTACTCATTTTGTTAATTTGAAAGTTGCTTAAACTGAAGGATCCTTCAGAAGTTGGGTCGTAAAGCAGGAGAGTGTTTAGTTACCCCTTCACAATGGCAGAGTAATCCAGGCACATACTGTCATAAATATATTTATCGCCTCTTCGCATCTCTTGTAAAAATTAGACAATCCTTTAACCATTTAACGCCTGCATAATGTCGATATTAAGGACTAAAATACACTTAATATAACATTCAAAATAACCCTTATGGCATGATCCCATTGTATCCAAACTGGCACTTAAAGGGTTAAATCTGGAGATACGCAGGGTGCCTCTTAGGCCTAATTTTTATGCTAGTAATAAAACGTTTTAATGCTGGTTCATTGATTTAAAAAATAAACACGAACCCAAAAAGTCAACCTTCATTTCCTATAGGGACATTTTCGGCACTAAGATAAGGGTTGTTTTCAATGCTAACTCTAATGTAATTTACTTCTCAGGGAAATGTTTATTCGGGCGTTAAAAGTGAAAAAGCTAAACATGTTCAAACAAATAGACAAACAAGTGACAATCATTTATGTATTTCTGTTTATTCATTTTGATAAATTAATTATTTAAGGGATTTGTTTATTTATGAAGATGCATTATTCATGTAAAAATAAAATACATTTTTAAAACTTTATTTATTTACATTTTCAATCATTGGAATAAATGATTAATTTAATATACTTCAGATATTTAGGAACATCAAGACCCTGTCTGTGCCCAACTGATTGTTGCCATAAAGACTAAAGTCAGTACAAATTAGTATAGAAAAAAGCTTTATTCAATGAGAGTTATACCTCTCTTTAAGCACTGAAGTTTTAAAGCTAAGATTGTAAACATGGCGGTACAACTCAGCGGGGCTTTAATCTAAACCAAGACTAACATAAAAACTTCTGCCCATCCCCATCGAATTAAACTCTAAAATAGAAGAGCTGACAGCGTTCCATCGCGAACCTTTACATTGGTGCATAGCTATTTGCTCGAATTCACACACTGCTGCGTTGAACACGAAAATAACACAGCGAGACTCGCACCGAAACATCAGTGCAGTACCTAGAACACACCTAGCCAGGTCATTCCCTCCACCAGCATTAGCCAAGTCGGTCCATCTTCAGTAGTAAAGTTTATGGCTAATCGTTGGTATTGATGATGCCAGCATTGCCGGATACATGTGTGCCACTTTATTTATTAACCACTTTGGCACTGGCAATAAATCCAATTCTCAGTTCTTATCCCATTGACACTACTTCATTCACTCCTTTCGTTTCTTTAATTCGTTCAATGCTATCATATTTTATTTCACGATGTCTACTTTCTTGTATTCTATTTAATGTGAACCGTATTTATATTTTATCTTGGTCTTATTCTTTTTATTCTACGTTATCATATTTTATTTCACGAAGTCTACTTTCTTATATTCTATTTGTGAACCGTATTTATATTTTATATTCTTTTTATTCTACGTTATCATATTTTATTTCATTAAGTCTACTTTCTTATATATATTTAATATGATTCTTATTTTTATGTTTGCTTATTCTTATATCTTGAATTTTTTTAATGTGTTATTACATAATTTATATTTTTTAAATATCTAATATCTTAATTATTATATATATTTTAAAATCATCGTTCTCCTATTTTTGATAGTATGTCTCTCAGCTCTTGAACTACTTATTTGTTATTAGCGGAGACGTAAGACACCGCTCTATGAGTTACTCTTGATTATTGTTGTTGTTGTTAGAGCTGTTGTTAGTTACTTGTGGACTTGTGTTTTTTTAAACTAGACTAAATCTTTTTTATTTTTGGTTTTACAGCAATAATTATTTAACATAAATGAAAGACATATTCTGCAAAACTCGAATTTATTTAAATAAATCATTATTTATGCTGTTTTGAACTTTTTTAGTTTAAACTCGATTTCAGCGATGAAGGATTCATCTCAGGTATATCATTCCATAAGTTAACTTATGAGAATCAGGGCAATGCTTCAGAGCTATGGTTTCTACATGCTCCGTAGGAATTACTATTGGAGTGGACAATGTGTAAGCCTAAAGTATTGGCCTGAATTGAGAATCAGAGTAGCAGAAACTCTTTCCCACGACCTTCCCCCAAGTCGTTATCTACATTGGGTTATCTTAGATTGGTTTTGTGGTGGACGGATCAGATCAGGTTTCGCGAACAACACTTCAAAGGGATCCTGGACAGTTCATGTGACCAAGGTTAGATGTCTCGATCACGCCAAATAATCTGTTTGGTGTGATGGCGGATTTTATCTTTTGTTATTCACTCTCAATGGGTAGGCTATGGGTGTTATCACAATCACTCACTCAATGTCAACATTACCTGAATCCACAACAGCACAAGTGAGGTAACCTACATTCAAATAGCATAAAATTTACCTTGCTTGTGCTATTGTCGATCCATCTGGTATACAAGAAGCAACATTGTATAGTTTTATTAATGGACACTAATCAACATTCCCGCCTTGCAACAACGCTTGAGAATTAGTTAGGTTAAACTAATATATGGATCGACAATAGCACAAGTGAGGTAATTACTACGCTATTTGAATGTGGGTTACCTCACGTGTGATATTGCCTATCT
Source organism: Archaeomysis grebnitzkii (assembly GCA_031471125.1). Taxonomy (NCBI): domain Eukaryota; kingdom Metazoa; phylum Arthropoda; class Malacostraca; order Mysida; family Mysidae; genus Archaeomysis; species Archaeomysis grebnitzkii. The sequence continues at coordinate 5,314 of JARUHE010029355.1, read as the reverse complement.
ATATTATCGACAACATTTATACATCACTAAGCCACTAAGCAAACGGCGCTGTCGATGAAAATAAAAATTTAGGGAGCCTCGCCAGCATAAATAATGGAAGAGAAAATTTATGGGAACAATTAATTTAATATTGAAAATTAAAAATTAGATTTTATCCTAAATTTAATATTTACGAATACATATTTCGAGATTTTCTTGAAATTTCCATAAACGTTCAACATCTGTTGCGATATTAATTATTCCGTGAAATAATGGAAGTTTATATGAAAGAAAAAACACTTTCATAAATTGTATTTAATAAAAAAATAAATGGATAAACAAACAAATTAGGGTTCCATAAAAATAAATGGAGGTAATTTTTGCATACGAGTAGGTAAGTGACTGTGAACACTTGCAACCAACATGGAATTAACCCATTAAGACCGGCAAGGTACCCATGCACCACACAAGGGTGGTTTTCAACACTAACTTCAACCTATTTTGGCCTTCGAGGTAATAGTTGACCCGAGATGGAATGGTTGTGCTAAATGGCTGTGAAATGGGTTAGAGAGAACGAGAGGGTACGACCATTGCATTCATAACTGTAATGGGTTACATTTCAGCTGGAAAATAATTTCTCAAATATGTAGAAGGAAACAAATGAATGGAATAATTGAAGTTTAGCTCATTTTAATTAAAAGATATGGACCAGAAAGTAAATTAAAAATTTTAAATTCGGTTAAAGAAATTCATTTTTCTGGTTAAACATGAACAGTTGAATTTCCCTCACCAGATGAACCACACGTCGTATTAAAAAGTAAAAATAATGACCAGACTAAACAATGGAAAAACAAATTAAACCCATCGTTGAAATGTATGACATCCCCAGTGAGAAAAAGCATCTGCCAAAAAAAGACAATGAGATGAAAACATTCAGAAATTTAGAAAGAGTGTCGAAGGTTGACAGTAAGTGCCGGCAAGACCAAGAAATACCATAAGGATTAAAATACATTAAAGATCGTTATTAAAACGATCATCACGGTATAATACAATTATGCACGCAATGCTCAAGGTGTTTAATGACCAACAAATTATTTTCATAGGGACTAGAATAAATGAAAGATCTAAGAAAAACGACCCTGAGCAATTATACCCTTAAAAAATAATTACAATAAGGATTAAAACCCATTAAAGTTTACATTGAAAGCAACCATTATTACACATTCTCCCCGTCCCTTGGAAGGCATCAAACGGTTAACAGAACAGAAACAATTATTGGAAAAGCATCCACACCCTCGGTCAGATTTACTGCCGCGATTTGCGCTGCTGGAATGGCACTATTTTTTCCGCCTTTTCCACTCGTAAATTAAGTCTTCGGTGCTGTGACCTCGCCTGTGTTCTTTGCCTTTAAATGAACTTATGTTACGGTAATGACAGGCATAATTCATTGGCATTTGTTTAAATAATGACAGACATAATTCAAATGCCATTTGCTTAGGTAATGACAGGCATAACTCAAATGACATTTGCTTAAATAATGATAGGCATAATTCAAATGACATTTGCTTAAATAATGATAGGCATAATTCAAATATGTTATTCTAATGTAATGAAACTCATAGTTCAAATTCGAATTGATCTTGTAAATTAGATGGTTTAAAATTTTGTACAAGTGAAAATTTACATAAAATGTTTAGAATATTTATTAAATAGAAACAGTTGACACTTTGAAGAACATAAAAGATTTACAATATCGGATTAAGGAAAATTAAACAAACTTTATGATTAAACAAACTTCATTTTCACTTTGTTTCCAATTAGGAGAACATAATAAAGTAAACGAACAACTACTTGGCAATAAATTAAATTAATCTTTAAATTAAATGAAATTGAGCATAGCATTCTGAAATATAACTTCACGAAATGAATACAAAAGATCTTTTAAACCATCGTAATTTCACTACAAACATATTCAAATCATTCCAAAAGCGTCGCAAAAAATGTATATAATTCAAAAACATTCAGAATTAAACTCCCCCCATCAACCTACACCCCCTCCCCAAATTAATTGGAGATTCGCGTACCCATCCATAATAAGATTCCTCGACCGTCCCCAACAATGGGAGCGGAGTGGCTATTTCCTCGAAATAACGGCCGCTGTGAATGGCCGACCGATTTCACATCTCTATTTCTGATTACAAAAACGTCGGATGAAAGAATCTTTTTGCTCCTTAACAACAATAGGGACGAATCAGAACCATAAAATTAGGATTGTTTTCTATGCTAAATTTAGGGAATTTCAATTCTTACGGTGATATCATTTAGACGTTGAACATCTGAATAAGCTTTTGTCATAAAAACTAACCACATTGGATTTATCATTGAAAACAAATCATTGTCGGCTGTGCAGGTTAAATGCCCCAGATGATAAACAATGAAAGTTTCGCGCGCGCGCACTTGTGAAAGGTTAAATAAATTTGTCCAAAATTCCCTTCGATGAATGTACAAAGAAAGTTAATTTTGGATTTTTAACGATTTAATTCAACCCATTCATTACCGATTAAGTTTTACAGTACGAACTAAAATACATTAAAGTTAGTGTAGCAAACAACCCTTATGATGGAACAGACTAGTCCCATCAAAGATTAAATGGTTAAGTTGGACAGATTTGATATGATTTGGTTTGATTAACATGATTTCAACTGTATAGATTTCCCATTACAAGTTCTGAAAAAGAAAGGCATTCCAATTATTGATTGAGGTGATGGAGTTAGCATAAGTGTCTGATTATAATTGGTGTATGTAGAGACATCTTGGAAGGAAGGAAGAACAGAGAAACGGAACAGCTGCATTCGATAACAATTGAAAATCATTTTGTAATTTGCACTTATGTATTAATAAACTTATTTCGGTTCCTTCTTTGTAATTTGCAGTATTTTCTACAGATATTTTCTGCTAAACTAGGAACATTTTTACGCTCATTGTAAGGTCGTATGATCGTTAGTTTTAGTCAAATTAAGGGATGAATGGAACCATTCAAAAGGATGGTTTTTATTTCATTCTTATGGAAACAATTAAACCTCGTCTAAGACCGGTATTTGAAAAGTAAAATTTAATTATTGTAATAACTGTTTTGCTAAATCCAAAGACGCTCAAATGATGAAATTAATAAATTAAGATAATTTTTAACTATTAAATAAAAAGGTAAAACGTTTCTAAACCAGATTTTTAAGTCGATGAATGAACATAAAAGCAGGAAGATACAATATGTTCTAAAAAACAAAACATTTTAAATCATTCAAAAATCATTTCAAATCATCCAAAAATATTTTAAATCTTCAAAAAATATTTTAAATCATTCAAAAAAATGTGAAAATATTGTGAATTAAATCATTAAATCGGGATACATTGTCACTGTAGAACAAAACAATATTTTTTTATTTCACATTTTTCCGCCATCGGAAACAAAAGCGGCGAACGACATCGTTCCAGCCAATTGCATTCGAATAAAAGACCAGAATGACCACAGCGAAAAAATCTTTTAAGAACAAAGTCGAAAGGAAATTTGAACGGCGATTGTAAGCAAAACCTGACAAGATTTTTCTTTGAATTAACCTAGTTAGTTGATCGTCCGTCAGCGAGTTGAGGCAAAGATGGGTTTGGTTAGTGGTTCCATGGATGGCTTACTTGACACACCAGACAATGTGGACATTCAGAAATGTTAATGAAATGAAAACTTGAATAAAAAGTATTCGAACACATAAAAACATTGCCAATCTTTTACCGTCTTGAAAATGGTTCCAAAAAAATTACAATTCAATTAAATTTAAAAAAAAAAGTTAACCTCAATTGATTTGGGGCAACTCGGGCCATTGGCAATTGTGTGGTTAAACACATCATAAAATAAATCAACAAATTATAATAGATGACACCATCCCTTACCTTTTAAGAATAATTAAACTCCTTCAAATATTAGAATGGATTTATGCACGTTGATGAATTGAATCGGATTCTATTTAAAACAATTTTGTATGGAGAATCAATGAAACTTACAAAGATATGTTGTGCGAATTGGCTGTCTAAAAAACGTCACGTAACAAGCATAACTAACTGACATTCAATTTTCTTGTTAAATAAACCAAATTAGAAATACTGAATGCATTGAAGAGGCCATTCAATTTGGTGGAAAGCGGTTAAAACAATATTAGACGAGCCTTTTACGAAGATGAAACATGAAAGGTGGAAGTAGGAATGGTGAAAAGAGAAAATGAAAAATGAGAGGTAGAAATATAGAAGATGAAAGATTAAATTGAGTAGATAGAAATATTGGAAGTGTATGAATAAAATTGAAATAAGAAAGGAATGAAGAGAGAAAAATGAAAAAATGGAAAGAAGAATGGAAGATGAAAGAAATGAATAAAATAAAAAAAAGGTGAAACTGAGAAAATAAACAAGCGAGCGACATCTTAATTATACCCACACAGACGTCGTCATTTCTTCCTCTGTGACAGCGAATGCAATTAGGCTGAAAAGGGCACAAAACAGCGCCAATCTGCGACCTTCTCGAATCAATTGATCAGAGTTAACCCTTCAATACCCGATGGCACAGGTAAGGTACCTTCCATAAGGCTTATTTCAACGCAACCTGTAATTTAGTCGAGACCTTACGACAATGTTGTTCAGGCGTTAAAGGGTCAAGCCTTTTTGGACGAACAAGTGACGCGTTCTGCACGAACACAACGAATTGCCGGCAAACCCGACAATAAACGCAAAAACATAAATAAAGAAATGGACAGGGACGGCCAGGAATGTTTGGGTGGACAAAGGGTCGTCAGTAATGGAGGAAACACTGAATGGACACGGGATTGCTAGAAACATATTAATGAATGGTCCAGCAAAAAGAATTGATTTTAAAACCTTTATTCAATTAAATGCAGTTTATAAATCAAGTATTACGTTAAATGTTGATATTAATAACTATGAATGCCTGATAAACAAAAAAGTTGTAAAAATAAAACCTAAAAAGAATACTTTGAGGCTTTACATATAAATATAATGGTCGATCATTGATCAAAGGGTGTCGCTGTACCATTTTGCATTTTATCCAATTAATTATTATTATTATTATTATTATTATTTATTATTAATTATTATTATTTTTATTAATTATTATTATTATTATTTTTATTAATTATTATTATTATTATTATTAATTATTAATTATTATTATTATTATTAATTATTATTAATGCATTGAATCAAATTAATGATTACACATAACATAAGTGTGAAACAATCACATGCAACCAACATATTAGTGTCTCTCGCTACCATA
>JARUHE010029244.1:0-16420 GCA_031471125.1 Archaeomysis grebnitzkii | reverse complement strand
TACTATTACTACTACTACTACTACTACTATTACTACTATTACTACTACTACTACTATTACTACTACTACTACTATTACTACTACTACTACTATTACTACTACTACTACTATTACTACTACTATTACTACCACCACTACTTTTAATACTATTACTACCACCACTACTGTTACTACTAGTACTACTACTTTTACTACTACTACTACTCTTATTTTTACTACTACTACTTTTACTACTACTACTCGTATTTTTACTATTACTACTTTTACTACTTTTACTACTACTACATTTACTACTACTACTACTACTACTACATTTACTACTACTACTACTACTACTACTACGTTTACTATTACAACTACTACTTTTACTATTACAGCATTTAATAAAATAATATGTAAGTAAGTACCGTTACCTTTATTATTAATGCTGCCGCCGCCGCTTACTAAATAGTCTCGCCGATTAAAGATGTTTTATATTGGTTTGTTTCCAATGATTGGTATAATAAAAGTTGTAACATTAATTATAATCATTACAAAAATTATAACTAATCACTACAGTAATAACAATTATGAAAATGATAATAACTGTAATTATTACAGTTGTCAATATAATTATTACAATCATTATAATTATGTGTTAAAATACAGTAATCACAATTGGTACAGTTAAAATATCGCCGACCTATATGCATTGAATACGCTTCATCGCTTCACACATTCAAACTTTATTATTACTCAACTAATATCTAGAAATGCAGGGTAGACTTAGCACGTGTGGCTTAAGATTACACAGCCACATTCACGGCTCAAGCGAGAGTTCTAATCTAACTAGCATCAATGAAATGCTGTCCTGGAGTGCGCGTAGCTTTACATTCGCGTATTCTATTTGTTCATGTTCATTTTTAAAGGTCTTCATGTTTCAAGAGGCACACGTTAGTTGGAAGTCGATTTAGCAATGAGCTTTCACTTCTTTATGCGTGCATTTTGCTGTTTTTTGTGTGGGGCATAATTTTGGTTTAATCACTGCCAATTTTTGGCAAACTTTTTGTCTTACAATTTTTTAAAAATATTTTTTAACGCTGCTAATTGTTGTTATGCGATTCACGATTCGTGGTGCAACCAAATATTTTGAACATAAACAAAAATAAATTGAAACTATGTAGGAAGCTACAAAACATTTTCCAACTAAGTCTAAATTTTGACGTTTGATTAGAAGATGGTTCTCCCTTAAAAATTTGACCATCGTAATTTTTATGATTTTATACTTTAATAAAGGACAAGATTTTTCCGCGGAAAATCTAGGGACAAGTTTCTATGCAAATTCACCTCTTTGTGCTAAGTCTACTCACATAATTAGATGAACATATTTTCTTTATTAACTTCGTCTTTGTATTAAAACGTTCTCTTTTAATTAGATTTGTTTTCTTTCATCATTATCATTTTCGATTTCAATGTTTTTATTTGATACAAAATTTCATTTTTTCCGACCTACAATTTGATAGACAAAGTCAACTGATAATGAATGGAATTTCGATTAGATTAGACGATGACTCAATAAGATTTGTTTTGCTTTCATTAATTGCGATTCGTCGAAATGTGTTCCATCGAACTCTTTCCTTTCAACTTTTTGTTCATTTTTCTAAATTAGATTAGTTTTAAGACTGATCCAGTGCGCGGCGCGCGAACGTGACCGCATGTGTTTACGTGCGTGCGTGCTTGTTCGTGAACGCACACGCAAATTAGTGCCTGTGTGCTTGTTTGTACATGTGTTTCAAAGGTTGTATGCAAGATGTCGGAAGGTGATATTGTAGGCTAGTTTCATAATCCATAATCGATGGATTAGATTTTAGTATTTGTAATAAAAGTTGAACCTTGTAATACCAGGCAATAAGCCGTGTTAAAGGTGATGCTTCACAACAAACAAGTCTTCGCATATTTTTACATCTTATTTTCCTTTAATATTTTTTCTTTCTTTATCTTTTTAAAAAGTTCTTAATTTCACACAACTTCGTATCTTGAGCGTGGTTTAAAAGTATTGTTTTGCTTCCTTTTCGGGAATATACTTTAACCGTTGGGCGGTGGACAGTAATGTTTTAAGAACTAAACTAAATTATAATTGGTGTTAAGATCAATTCGAGTTAGCATTGGAGGTAATCCAATGAAGCAATAATGGATCGATTGTATGATTCGTCCATTGCTTGGTGTTTTTTTGTAGAGAATCAATGGAATTGAAATGATAGCAAATAGTTTTTCGAGGGAATAAGGTTGAATATATTGAGCACATGAAGCACACATTACAAAAAATTGAGGTTCGTAATTTGTATTCCATTTACATGGGATACAGATTTTATTGATTATTTGGGGTTTTTCTTTCGGGTGTACAAGAAGTCTTCTAAATAGATTGCATTGTCATACAGATTTTTTAATTATACATACACGTCCACGGTTCACATCACTATGTCTAACTCTAATTTCAACTGAAAGCGTTCATCTTTATGAGAACTAGCACCCGTCACCACATTATGGTTTTTATCGAACGTGACATATGCAAAAGGTCTATGTATAGGTGTTGTTTTTCCGTCATAAGCGTAACCGTCTTCGCCGCTATTTGGAAGTCTATAAGTATTAAGACTGTTATCAGGAAGTCTAGAAGTGCTAAGACGAGTTATAGAAATATATATCAAACGTGTTTTTAAATAAATCAATATAATAGATGGTTTCAATCAAGACAAGCTTCCATATAAAATAGTCCTTGCCCCAATAGACATACATGAAGCACTTGACACAGTTTTCCGATACATCTCCCACAAAACAATACTCAACACAACAACCTAACAAATTTCTTTTAACTTTCATCTCTGGCAGACATTACATATGCGCACCAAATCACTCTAAACACATTGGTGTCATTTCCACAATCTTATACGAAATACGGATTTCTACATCGCCCATGGCAATACTTTCTTCCTATGCTTCTTTATACACACTTATATAAACAGCCTCGAAGACTGGCTCCAGACATACCATATGACAACACCGAAAAGACATCTTTAAATTTAATCGTAAAAAAGGATCTCATAAAACGACACCGCCCAAGAATATATGCCTACGACTTACTAGACACAGATGTGAACACCACCCGGTCTGAACATATTCCAACAAAGATTAGACCATACACACTCGCAATTCTCCTCACACTCCAAAAACGCCCCATTCTTTCCTGTGCCAAGTCTTCCCAGAAGAGACAACTCTTCGTATTCACTTCTATTTTGGACATCTAAGGCACTCGATTAGAAGGATGGACAATGTGAGATCTATTGGCTTCTTTCAACGAGCTGCTCTACCGAGATAGAGGCTCGACTTACCTTCGTTTCATTGCATGCCTTGAAATGATCAAAACATTACCACAGAACACCAAAAAGAAATAATCCAATGAAATTGCACACCGCCAAAAAAACTCCTGAAACGTAGAATAATAAAACTTAGAAAGTTCCTGAAACGTAAACTCATGAAACGGAGAAATACTAAACTGTCCACATCATTTTAATGTATACAAAGGAAGGGGTAACGGTATTAAATTGATATGACTGAAAGGGAGATTCTTCGTATAACGTAGAAACATTTTGATCTACGTTTCAGAAGTTTTACTGTATCAACTTTAGATCTTTACACGAGCATAAATTAGGTAATAGTTTATCAAGTTGATTAAAAAATTAGTGCACCGCAGAAGTTTTTACATTTTAAATTGGCATAAGTTGCCTCCAAACATTCAATACATGCACGCTCCCCATTGTCAATTAATTTTTTGGAATTTAACGGAAGTTCAAAGTTTTTAAATTAATTTTTTTTTGGATATTTGAAAAGCTGAACATGATTTAAATTGTTTGAAACAATATGAGTTATCTTTATCCACCATCACATGTGGAGTATATAAAGAAAATAAAGTTTGCCTTAAAATTGTTCTGTTGGACACTTATTTTTGGAGAAATAAGGCCTTCCGTAAAGTTTCCTAAAATTTCTACTTTATTAAAAGAGAATGAGAAATATATTTTTTATAAACCCTTTTCAACATAAATTTTTCATATTTTTCATATTTATAATTACAAAATATGTTCTACTTCATGTTCTTGAATAAATGATAAAGGAAACAAAAATACTTTTAATCTGAACACATTTTTACACAATGTCAGATTTTTTTTCATGTCTTTAAGCTTTCATAATTACTAGATTACATTGGATTTATTTTATTTCGTGGAACAAATTTCACAAAGGCCGATAAGGTCAATTAACCTGTATGCCAAAAGTTGATAAATAACCATTGCATAAGGATATATTAACAATAAAGATAAATGTAACACCTCCATATTACAGAGAAAAGACAGTACAACCGTGCGGTTCGGAAGACTGCATTATTAATAGAGTAAATGAAAGCGTCACTTTTTCCATATTCTTTCCTTTGTACTGTTACAGTACCTTACAAAAATAAATGCAAATTAAAAAATGATTATAACTGTCATGCTAGTGTTGATCTAATAATTGTCTTTACATTTTCACATTTGGACCACGTTTTGTTATGGTTTTTCGTTGAAAACATTAGAGAAACGAGAACTTTTCATATAAACATTTTAAATAAGTCTTTTACAAATAAACAAATATCTAAAAATTTATATTAAATTAATGCGAGACATTTTAAACCCACAAGACCATAGTATAATTTTTGTCTTAGTTGTTTTATTTGTTTTAAATTTATGTCAAATAAAATTATTTGGTGTTATGGGTTAATTTTTTTAAAACAAATTAAGAAAAAATAAATTATTAAATTATAAAATAGATAAAATGTTATCATTGGATCAAGTTTCTTTTAATGATTTTTATATCCGACTATTCTCACTGTTTTTATTTGAACTTTAGTTATTGAATTTATTTGTATGAAAGATAATTATTTCACCTAATGACTTTGATTGTGGAAATAGTTTAGAAAATTCAAAGGAAATTACAAGAAAGTATCACTTAAGTTAGTGGAACAGTCTAATTTTTAGAAGCTCATCAGGTAAATATTTACCTTGTTTTTCCAACATGACGATATTTATTACCAGTGACGATCAAATGTGTTTTATTTTTTTACGTTTTTCCACATTCAAATATTATTTAGGATCTGCTTATTGAGAAAAAAACACATGCAATAAATTGGATGGATCAAAGAAAAATAATGGAGCAACACGTGTAAAATATTTTAGAAACGTTTTTATGTTTATTATTATTATTAGCTTCAATTGGAAATGTATTATTTGATTATTTATTATAATTCTTTCTTTTTACAACACTTCTGCACTTCTAATACATTATATATATGTATATGTATATGTATATGTATATGTATATGTATGTATATGTATATGTATATGTATGTATGTATATGTATTTATGTATATATATATGTATGTATATATATGTATATATATGTATATATATGTATATATATGTATATGTATGTATGTATATGTATGTATGTATATGTATGTATATATATGTATATATATGTATGTATATGTATGTATGTATATGTATGTATGTATGTATATGTATGTATATGTATGTATATATATGTATATGTATGTATATATATGTATATGTATGTATATATATGTATATGTATGTATATGTATGTATATATATGTATATATATGTATATGTATGTATATATATGAATATGTATGTGTATATGTGTATATATATATGCATGTATGTATAGCATTTGTAAGTTAGTTTTGGTACTTCGGCCGTATTTCTGGATTATCGAAACCTTCACGTTTCTTACATGTTCCTAATGTGAATACTTATGTATGTGTTTATTTAAAAAATCTTTTTTAAATGTAAAAAAAACATCATATAGCTACAAAAGAAATAAATGAAAAAGGTTTGTAAAATATTTTTACAAGTCTTTCTATTTTTTTAAATCCAAACAAATGAGTGTTCACGTGTCTATTTAAAATGTTAAAATAAAGTGTTTATTGAATTTAAAAACATAAAACAGTGAAACTATTAATCATACGTTTGGCAGGCAACACTTCTGATCCTAAGCTAACATTTATTTAGCTTTCTAATTACATTTGTAGGCCTTACCTAAACATTGTGAAGCTGATTACATTTATTGTTCATTTTAAACCTTGTGTAGAGATTAACCTTATTCATTTAGTTTTAATTTAGCCTTATTTGTATAGCTTTAATTTTGCTGTATTTGTATAGCTTTAATTTAGCTGTAATTGTATAGCATTAATGTATCCTTTATTATCGTACTTGACTTACATTCCATGATACCTTTAACTTATTAGTTGCTAGAACCCTTTTTTGTTATACTAATTTTCTCATGCTTTCCCCCACTTCGCTTTCACACGCTGCTCGCTAAGGTTGCTGGAGAAACAAAGGGCCATTGCGTCACAGCGTTCAGTGTAAGTTCTTTCCAGTGCGAAACGTGTAGCAAAATACCCACAATCTTACAGCAGGTGGTTCTGTTATCTGCTGAGTACCCACATGGTGTATCGCCGGGCATAGGCACGTTAATTTAAATATTTATTCACTCTTGTTACTTTCCACTGATGGTGAAGACCCTTGTAAACCTTAAAATATTTTAAAATATAAAATGGCTCATAAGTTTTTTTTAAATAATTGTCTTTTAACTCTCAAAGTTTAAATGTTTTTGTGGTCTCTTGTGTAAAACTTGTGATAATAAGTTTTTGAAGTTATTTGTTTTGTGAAATTGTGGGTGTTTTTTTATAATTATTTATTGTGTAGTGTGTTTGGTGGTCAATTTTATCTTTCATATTTATTTTTATTCAATTTATTGTATAGTCAATTATATAATGGGTAATTACTTATTATTGTAATATAAAATTTTTTATGTCATTTATAGCCAGTGTGCAAAAAAAATAATTTTTGTATCACAAACCTAAAAGCTGGCCTCAAACAAGTATATTTATTAAAGCAAATGTCCTCCAAAAATAAATGTGTATTTTTTAGGTAAAAATGAATCATCAATTCTTATCTCAAAAAATTCTTCAACATTATGATTATTAAATGAAAGACATTGCATCTTAGACTGTTGAGATGTAGAAATGAACTAAAAAGTCTGTCATGAAATGTTATTCTTTAATTAACCTAAACAAATATTTCAGAGGGGAACCTGAAGTTACTACTACGACCACAACCTACAGTGTGGACTACGGACCAACCACCACCACCACCAATGGTCATGAAGACTCCATAGATTCAGCAGACAACGCACATCTCGTCTCTCGCAAACAAACGCAACACACGACCCAACAGGTGAGCAGTGTGCCATAAAATGTTAAAAATTTGTCCAAATCTTCAAAATAATCACAATGACATTTTTTTACAAATTCACACACCCTCAAAAGTTAATTCTAAAAGAGTTTGAACATCGTCACAGACCCCACAGTTTTACAAAAATCCACACTGCTGGTGTATTCATGTCCTATCTCTTTGTTTAACACTGATAAATCAATTTTTTCTTGCTTTTATCTGTTATTCCATGGATGCCTTATGGCACCACCCATTTGATGTTCTATATAAATATATATATGTATATATAGATATATATATATGTTCTTGACTAAGGGTGTTGGCATTTCAGACAAGGTAGATTCATTGCTTGATGGCACAATAAAGATACAAAAGACCTTTATAGAATAAAATTTAAAGTATTAATCACACCATTCAAATGTCTCCATGAAATGGCACCAAACTACCTTTCATCTTTAACAAACAGATCCTTCCATTCAACTAGGTTGTTACATTCTAACAATCAAAACATATTATTGAAACCATTAATAAAGAGTAAAACAGGAGAAAGATAATTTCATTACTGTGCCCCATTTTTGGTTTTTAAAAAACAATTAAATACATTTCTTTTTAATCAAGCTTTTATATAAATTTTTTAAACGTTTCATATACTCAGAGATCCTTTGATCTTTTAGTTGTAATGTTCAATTTCAATTCTGTTCCACGATTTTAACTTTATTTTATGTAAACTGCAGCATAATAAAGTATTTATTGATGTGCTATAGAAGAAACTTTGAATTATTATTTATTCCAACTTTCATTGTTTAGTGTTCATGAAAGCAGCTAAGGGAGTGATAATTTGAGCTGATGTTTTAAATTTTTTTATATGGTCAAATTATGTGTGAAAGATGGAGTTCCTTAAATCAACCGGATTGAATTGTTATCACACATTTCTGTTTTCCATATGTTTAAATAATTTATTCTCTACACCACATATTTGATGCCTAGTGTGCTTGTTAGTATTATTTTCTAGACATCCCCAGCAAATGGAGTAAAGATGGTCGGGCAATTACTGCAGTGTTCCTATCTATGCAAGCAAAATTGTTAATGATATTTAATTTTTTATATCATCTTATTTAAATACTTTCATATCTTCAGTCTTACCAATTTATATAAAGAGGAAAGTAAGTTCTATATTGAACAATTTCAAAGCTTTTTTTAATATACAGAATACAATAATTGCTTAGGTGCTTATTTTGAAAAAAAAGTTATAATTATGAAGCTTATTTTTAAAATAAAAGCCACCAATCGATTACTCTAGTTGGATCCAAGAGGTCCACCAAGGAAGTGATTGATATGAAAGTATAAACACTTATGGTTTGATGACTTTATTAATACAAAACCTGGTTATTCAATTCATTAATATGTTTCATCATTTCAATTGTGGCATGAAAGGATGAGGTGCGATTAGTATCAGTAGAAAGTTTATCTAGTGTAAACTTCGTCCTGTGTTTGTTAGTAATTAAAAAACAATTCTTATGTTATAAAAGTTCAAAATTCTGTTCAACACGTGTTACTAAATGTCAATATTTTGCAGATAACAACGACCACCAAAGTTATACGAGAGCTTCAGCACATAGGTCCCGATGGCCAAGTCTTAGAATACCCTCCGGAACACTATCAACAGTTCAACAACTCCCATCCTGGCTATGCCATGGACTCCTACAGACCACACTCACCAACCAGTGAACCTGGTAAGCCAAACATTTGCAATCTTTGAAGCAAGATACAAAAAATAAATGTTTTTCTTCTCACCTACAAAAGCCAAAAGTTTCCTCAAACATGCCTGAAATTAATGTCCTCTTTAGAAAAAAACTTTATTTTTGGATTCAGTTTTCTAAAAACATTATTTCAGTTAAGAAATGTTTTTCAACATTCTGAAAACTATGTTATTGTAGTATTTTTTGTTTAAATTTAAAAAATGGTGGTATGAATTGTTCTTTCATTATTTTTCGACAGGGTCTCGAGGACAATACGAAGGATACCCTAACTATCCTGCAGGGGCCGGTGCTGGGTATGAGTATGATCCATATTCGCGGAATGCTCCCCACAGGGAGGACTATCCGCACTACACACCGCACACTCAGGCCGAATATTCCGCCCATTACCCAGATGGCGCAGGTAACTACACCAGAGGTCACCAGCTCCCCAGTCCCCCCTCGCCCTCCCTTAGCGATCGTTCAGACCCTCCTCTTCCTCACCGCTACTTAGGTATGATCATGCCCGACATTTTTGCATAAGGATTAAAGTATATTAGAGATAGCATTGAAAACAACCCTTATTGTGTGGGTAGAATCCTATACTTCAGGCAGTACTGGGTTGAATCGTTCCTTCTACTTGAATAGACTCTTGGCCTGTTGCTACATAGAAGTTTGGTTCTTTTTTGAATTTTTTGTTGTAACGAAACCATGGTTTTAACAGAGCATTGTATTTTTTTATACAATGAGTGCTCTTTTAAAAACATTACGTTACAGCAAATATTTCAGTTTATTTTATATTTCACCAGTGTGATTGTAGGTTCTAATTTGGATTGCTTGAAGATACTTTTGATTTGTCATGCATCTAAGAATTTGATTTTAATTGTAAGGCATTACAAATCTTTTTTATTACATACTGTAGAGATACTTTGATTAGCCAATGATTGATCCATTTTTGATTGTGTGGTTTCAACAAAAAGAATGATGCAGTAATTGACTTCTTTGTTCCCTATAGACAGGTAATGAGGTAGAGTTTGTGGGATCGAATTACTTTTGTCTTGTTTTTGTGGTGACTATCTGAACCCGAAATAGGTGTTAGGATTGTTTTATAGTTTCTTATATTGTGATATTTTTGTGCTACATTGCTTATGTTGAATAGGTTTTCTTACATTTTTACTTACATGAAGAGTTGAACAATTAAATACAAATAGTTCTTCTTTTTACTCCAACGTTTATGGGTAGTTTATGATTGACATTTGGTGTTTTTACTTGTGCAAACCTTATTTGTTTATCACTTTTTATGAGTGTAAAATTTCAACAAAACTATTTTTTATGAATTGAATACCCATAAAAAATTTGCAACAGTTTTCTACATTTTAAACATTACTTAATTGTATTATCTTGATGATGTCTAATGTTTGAATAAAATACATTTAAATATGAAGAATTGTCGCAATATCAAAAGAAAACAGGATTGACAATAATCCTCACTTTTTAATTTGTTCACATCTTGTTTGGTTGTAAATTTTGAATGATTTTTATGTGGAAGAGCAACATTTATCTTCACTCTTCAAATGAAAATTTCCTTTTTTTATAATCGACTGAAAATTGACTACTTATTTTTTTTCAGTTTCATTTGAGAAATAAATTTAGTTCTTTAATAAAAGGTTGGCTTCAATTCTCAAATTGTTTGGCCTGTTTTTCACCACTTAATAGATGATTCCAATCATTACATAGATTTGCTTATAGCTTTTTCTTTCGTTCTGATTATTAATGATGCTAATTATCATGACATGAAGTTGTTGTATTCTGTCAGATGTTTTTAGTATTATTTTTTCTATCAAATGCACAGCCTTTCATGACCAGCCTAAACCTTCCCTATATAGTAACCCCCGCCCCCCATGAACCATCTCATGCATAAATGTACTAATAATAATAAACCTTACTTCATGTGATTTGTTGATCATTATAATGACGAATCTATGAAGTATTCGATGTATTCTCCGTAGGAATAACCTGTGACAGCTAATTTAAAAATTATCTTTTGAAATATGATTTGTGCAATAATGTTGAATAGATTTAAATAATCGAAGATAATCTGAATGACAAATTTAAGAAATATAAATATAAAATTAGACAACATAGTCTAAAATAAATTACCAATATTTTTTTTTGTAAATTGTTTGCTATAGTTCAATATTGAATCACTAGAGACATCAATTTATAATAGGTATCATTTGTTTATTGTGAAAGATAAAAATTATTTGGTTGGATTCAGTCATACAAGTAATAAAAGACCAATTAAATTACATTTGTTTTAATATTAATTGAATTAATTATTTCAAAGTTCAATAACTTTTTACATTATTTGCATAACTGATGTAAAAATGTTATATAATATTTTTATAGATAATTTGGATTAACAATAATTCTGCTATTTTAATTATTATGATTAAAACATATTAAAGTTGTATGAGACCTACTCATCCCTCTAGGCATTGTGAACATGTTTGAACCAAAAATAAATTCTTTTATAAATTTTTCTTAATAAAATATATTCGAAGGTAAAGCTTCATTTATGAATGATTTTCAGAACAGATGAATATTGTTGGTTGGGATGAAATTTGTATGTGAGAGGTGATGATTATGTTTTTCCTATTAATTCCTTATTAATGTATTTAGGATATGACAAACATTTTAAGGGTAAACATGTGGAAATTTTGCTGTGTATTGGTAACATTGTTTGGGTAGAATATGTTAACTTTTATATTGTCGGTAGAAGTGTCTGTGCATTTCTAAATGTTGTTTGGTAAGGAATTCTATACTTTTATATCATTAAATGTTCCAATGAACTTTGGCGATGCGTAATACATTCATTTGGTTAAAAAAAGAATGATAAACGTTGTTATAGCTAATTTGTGTCGAATGATATTATCAAAAAATCCGATAATCATATTGGATTAAGAATGAACATTATTTGAAATATAATTT
The DNA here is from genome assembly GCA_031471125.1 of Archaeomysis grebnitzkii. NCBI lineage: Eukaryota > Metazoa > Arthropoda > Malacostraca > Mysida > Mysidae > Archaeomysis > Archaeomysis grebnitzkii. The sequence continues at coordinate 4,373 of JARUHE010029244.1, read as the reverse complement.
GTATTGGAAGTGAATTAATAATGTTTCACATATGTGAAATAATTAATGAAGGAATTTTTAAAATTAAGATAAATTCCACCAAGACATGGTATTGGCAGTGTGCCAACAAGCTTTGATGTGCCAAGAAAAATTGTTACTAATAAAGCCAAGTTTGGTACGCACCATTCAGTGTTGTTGCTCTCTTGCCACGTCCATTACAAAGTGTATTGCATAAATAGTTTCATGTAGAGTTTATCTTGTTTTACCAAATACATTGTAAATAATCATGATCTTGTTGTTCAAGTTATATGTATTGCTTCAATAGTAATTTAAATATATGTTATAAGTTATAAATGTGTGATAGTTTGTTTAATTATCATTGTACAGTTTGTGAAATAAAAATAGTTGAACATGTTTCAAGGCTGTTCAATATAAATAAGTTTAATGTAGATTTTTTTTTAATTTGAATTTATATGTCTTTGTACAGTAAATTTTCTGTTTATTTTGTGATTTGAAAAAACGAAAAGTGGGATTGTTTAGGTATTTTAGAGCAAATAAAAAAACCAAGTGCACCATTGAACTAAAAAAGATTTTTGCTCACAAAGATATTTTGTTGAAATTAATGCTTGAAATTACTTTTATTGAAGAATGTAACTTTTCAGTAAAATAAGATTAAATGTTGTTGGTGAAACATTTTTATTTAAAGAAATATTTTTTATGTTCAATTGATAGGTTTTAAATGAAAATATAAGGTTATGCTTATGATTCGTTTTTGATAATCTAGTCAATTATAAAAAGAAATGTTTTTTTTACTGTTAGAAAATTTCAATATTGTTTCTTATTTTTATATAAAACGAACTTATTAATAAACAAAATATGCTAGTAGTAATAACGATTCATGTTATAAATGTAATAAATAAAACTTTTTGTGGAACAAAAGAAATGTAGAGACATTAATGTGCTCATTCTGCATTATTATTATTGGTTAAAGTTTTTTTGATTATGTTGTTCTAATTAAAAATGCAAAGCATACTTCTCTGGAAAAACCACCTGTGAATAATTATACAAGAACTATTGTCGTACTTGGACTTCATTGTTGAACTTAGAAATCTCTCCATTCCTGAACCTCAATCCTATACAATAATAATTTTATTGTCGAATTTATTTTATTTTTGTTTAATTAAAACTGATTTTTATTTGTTTCTGTTTAACATGAAAAAGATTTGATGAAGAAATGTTAATTTTCAATAATGTAATTATTTTTAAAAGTTTCTTCATGACTGATGTTCTTTTTTGTAAAACCAAAAATCTGCCGAATGTGATCACTTCAGCAAATTGTGAATACTGTTATTTAAGACCAATCAATGGTATTTTCTTGTCTTACATTCAAATTATTAATTGTTGTGAAAAGTCTGAAATTGTTCATTGAATACACTCGCAGATGAAATCATGGACACGATGATGGTTTTGGAATTTTTCCTGCAAATCGACGATCTCTTAAATTGTTGACAAAGATGGGCAATACAAATGATGACATTCTCAACCTTATCTCGTTTACCATAACTTTCCACGAGCATAATTATGCCCAAATCTACTATCTTGGTACAACTTAAATTGCCCTCTCCTGTGACATCTAACAGCTCTCAATCTTTCAATACCAGTTCTACTTCCACTAATAAAACCACCTCTACTTCTACTGTCTCTTCTGCAACTGTCTCTCCGAACCTAGACTTCTCCGACAATGGTGAGGTCTGTGTTACAACCGAGCCAAACAATAAAACATTGCTAGACAGTGATGGATCTAATTTTCATAAATTAGATGATTTATTGGATAATGAAAGTACTTTATGTAAAGTAGATGCTCCATTGGATGATGAAAATACTTTGTGTAAAGTAGATGCTCCATTGGACAATAAAGATACTTTGTGTAAAGTAGATACTTCATTGGATGATGAAAATACTTTGTGTAAAGTAGACCCTTCATTGGATGATGAAAATACTTTGTGTATAGTAGACAATGAAATTACCAGAAACAAACAATTTGCTTATCCTGCAATAAATAATCCTTCCTTACAGCAAATCTCAGAAAACTGTGAGGAAAATTTGGTTCCAAATAATGAACAGCAGTCATCTCTTGTTGTTTCGAGGGTAAAACTTAGGGATAAAAAAAAATCTAATCTTGGTAAAAAACGAAAAAGTAAAGTTATGTTGCATGTTGATTCTACTCAGAAACAAAGTAAAGCCCAGGTGAAAACCCGCATGAAGCGTATGTCGGGCACTAGTAAAGCCGAAAGATGGTCACGTTCAAGAAGTCTAAACTATACAAGTGCAAGTACAAACACAGACCCAATTGATTTTGTGCATCTAGCAGAGGCAGCCACATTGCCTAGAGCAGCAAAAAAGATAGTCAACACTGACAAAAATAAATGTACTCCAGAATATTATACAGTTGTTACTCCCTCATTCGACACAGTTTCTGTAACTCCATTGGTGAGATCAAACTCTTCTGGAAGTATATTTAAAATTGATAAGGCTTGGACTACATTTGGTGTGAAGACGAATAAAATTGATGCACAAGAACAATGCAAATTGCATTCTCAGCATTTTGAACAACCCCAAAACTCTGCTGTACAAGGCTTTAACATGTACCATGGTGATGTTACACCTACAACCGATGGCATTATTGTGCAAGAAATTGTGTTGGAAAATACGCCAGTACCAATACCAAAAAATACCCAACGCACCAAGTTAGATTCATTTGCTGAAAAAGTTATCAAGACAACGCAAGACATAACCTCTTTTTTAAAGTTCTCAAGACAAAATAGTTCAAACAACAAGGAAGAAAAACCAATTTCAGAAGGAAACATTGAGGATAAAAAAATTGTAATAAGTGAGGAAAGTAGAGTTGATGGATCATTCAATTCATCTTCAGATCTAAAAAATGCTACACCTAAAAAAACAATTTTCCGAATCAATGTAGAAAACTTACCTTCCTATGCAGATAATTTACCATCTTGCGCTTCTTTTCCTTATGAGAACATTGACGAAAGTCCTTGTCGGATTCAACGTGCACCTACTGTGTTTGAATCAATGCCTACAGATTATTTCTTCAATGACGATGATGATTACAATGAAAATAGATTAAATGAAAGTATTGCTGAAGGAGGAAATATAGTTTCTCGCATATCGAACGTCAAATTGGCAACTCCGGACATAGTAGAGTTGGCTCTTAGGTCGACTGAACAAAAGAAACTAAATACTTCATTGTGCTCCTCTGAACCCGATGTTTGTGATGCAACATCTGACACGGCCTCTAGTCATTCTAAATTGCTGAACACTTCGTACGAGACCGAAGCTTCCGAAGTTTCCGAGTGTAACGAAAATAAAGATTTGATTGTGAAGAAAAAATCAGTCACTTTCCGTCTTCCTCCGGAACATTGGGATTCTTCATCCGAGCTGCATGTGCCATCTTGTGAGTAAACTGACTGTGAAAATTTGACTAACGAGTGTTCATTAATTGTTGTTATCATGGAAAGTGTGTTTGTGATTAATATTTTTTGTTTATGAAGATTTTTTACATGTAATTTAATTTGTGTGTAACTGGACCCAATTACTGAAAATCTTATTGAATTCAGTTTTTTATACTGATGGGTCTTGTTTTTGTTAAATTTTGAATTATTGAATACAGCTAAAACATACATTTACTCTGAATATCTTTTGCTAAAGAATTGTGTTTTTTTCATTGGAAAAATTAAGAATGAAAAAATTATATTAAGTGAAAAGGTATGAAGTTGATTGTTTAGGAAATTTTTAATTTTTGTTTGCTACAAAGTTTAGACTATTTTATTTTGTTGGAAAATTTATTCACTTTAGTTTACTTTAAAATTTATGTTTTCTCTTTTGATCATTTGGGGGTAAATATGATTAATAAAGAAGTCATTGTTCCAGATGTAATTTTTTCTTTCTGCTGAGCATACATAAAATGTATGCCATTAATGATGGGATGTTTTGTGATGTTGTGTTGAGGTGGCGTCGAGTTGAACTGACCATTTAATATTTCCAGTTTAAATGTTGAGTTTGAAATAAATCATTTACATTGAATGTTGGGCTACATGAATGTTTGCTTCTAGCATTATGAATAGTTGAAGGGGTTTCTCTAAAAAAATATTAGTGAATGTGTACAGGTGTGTGAATATGTGTATGTATTGGAATTAAGCTTACACACATATATATATATATATATATATATATAATATATATATGTATATGTATATGTATGTATATATACAGGGGTTGGACAAAATAATGGAAACACTTAATATTTTGGTAAGTACACTAACCTCTGATTTGCCATTTTACCGGCGATCATGCCGACGGTTAAGCTCGCCATCGCT
>JARUHE010029133.1:0-16423 GCA_031471125.1 Archaeomysis grebnitzkii | reverse complement strand
ATTTAATCAAATGATATTTAACAGATGAAGATAAATTAGTTTTAATATCTCATTAGAATTTGAGATTAAGAATATGATCCAAATTAATGGTTTTTGGCAATGTGGCTAATGTTGTTCTCTATCTAAGAACGAAAAACTATTTTTTATTTTTTGTTTGTTTGTAAACAATTAAAGAATTTGATAAATAAATTTATATTTTTATTTTGTGTATTTGTAAACAATTAATTAACTTGATAAACAAATTTATATTCATATTTTGTGTATTTATAAACAAATAAATAATATAAATAAACAGCTTTATATTTATAGCAATTAAATAATATAAATAAGAAATGTATATTTATATTTTTTGTATTTGTAAACAACTAATTAATTTTTCTTCTAATTTCAGATCGAATATGGACAGGAATAGAGGATGGATGTTGCCAATATTCGCCATTTTAATTTTAGTTTTAAGCGGTAAGGATTTTTTTTAATTTTTAATAATTTTAAGTTATTAATTTAATTAAATTGATTAATTTTAATTTTAGTTTTAAGATGGAAGGATTTTTCTTAGTTTTTAATAAATTAAAGTTATTCATTTTATTTTATATTTTAGTTTTAAACTGGTGTTTTTAAAGTCAAAACAAGTTTATTTTTTTTATTTTATTTTTAAAAGGTAAGAACTTTTTAAAGTTTCAAACAATTAAAGTTATTATTTTTATTGATTTAATTCATTTTAGTTTTAAAAGGTAAGGAATTTTAAAGAAAGTTAAAACAGGTTAGTTATTGATTTAATTATTATAACTACAATTTTAAAAGGTATGGATTTCTTCTAAGTTAAAACAAGTTAAAGTTATAAATTTAAAGTTTGGATTTAAAAAGTAATTTTTTTTTAAAATTTAAAACAAGTTGAAGTTAAAAATTTAAAGTTCAGTTTTAAAAAGTTTTTTTTTTAAAATTTAAAACAAGTTGAAGTTATTACATCTAATTGTTCGAACTCCCACAAGTAGAGCCTGTTCATCATTCTCATTTTAATTGTTTTGTTTTTAAATTCTTTTAAAACAATTAAATGAAAAGTATCTTTTTTGGTTACCGATGTTGAATATTTTTTATCACAACAGTAAACAATATTTTCGACCAAATCAGATAATGTATTTATTAGTAATTATTATTTAGTATTTAGTATTTATTATTAGTATTTATTAGTATTAAATTAAACTGACGATGGAGATCTTGGTCTTTATGAAAACACCCCTGCAAACATGAATTTAAACGCTTCTTGCAAGAACTTGCGCGAATTATGCAACTCATGTATGCAGGGAATTTTAACCATAACCTTAAAATAATACTTACTCTGTTGCTAAAGGGTTAAACTGAGATGTTTTACCAGTAAACCCATTCATTTCTAATGGAACTGTGTATCCCAAGAAATATTATGTTTTCAAATTTGGTTTCACTTCGATTGTCAGGTTTACTTTCATTTTATTTTCGTGGTTTTCTGAACTTGATCGATGTGTACGTGATACCATTAGGATAGAATATTCCCATATATTTTTCCATCATAATACGATAAGGACACACGTGTCCCATGCTTTAAAACAGTATATATTATATTTTACAAATAATATGTAAATATTTTTTTAGAAACTGATTTTAATTTGGATAAATCATGAAAGTTGTAAAAAGCAGGGAATGTAAAAAATCTTTGCAACAGTCTGAGTGAAAGAGTTGAATTAATTGATCAAAATTTAGTTGCGCAACTTGTACTACAAAATATTCTGAATGCTTGTGCTATGTTATCAATAGAGAATATTGTCTAACGTTATGAAGGGCTTATAATTAAGTGTGATATTATCATTGAAACAAATGACCATTAGAATCCAACTACATTTTATATCGACATAATCGACTGAGTATACATTTTTTATGAAATTTGGTATGTTCAAACGGTTTTATTTTGTCGAACTAAACTACATGTAAAGCGATGTTCCATAAGTTTGCTTCACAAACCACAGCAACGTTTAATTTTTTTTACTTCGGTCCCAAAGATGTAATTTATTGGTGTGAAATAAAATCTCAACATCCGGTATGCAAAGCCAGTCAAAGATTACATTAACAACCAACGTTGACTTTACTCAAACAAAGTATTAACATTAACTTACCAACAATAAAGGGTTAAAATTTTATTATTAGTAAGTTAATGTTAACATTAACTTACCAACAATAAAGGGTTACTTCTTTATTATTAGTAAGTTAATGTTAACATTAACTTACCAACAATAAAGGGTTAAAATTTTATTATTAGTAAGTTAATGTTAACATTAACTTACTAACAATAAAGGGTTACTTCTTTATTATTAGTAAGTTAATGTTAACATTAACTTACCAACAATAAAGGGATAATACTTTATTATTAGTAAGTTAATGTTAACATTAACTTACCAACAATAAAGAGATAATACTTTACTATTAGTAAGTTAATGTTAACATTAACTTACCAACAATAAAGAGATAATACTTTATTATTAGTAAGTTAATGTTAACATTAACTGTACGAAAAACAAGTTTATTTAAATATGAAAAATTGGCTAATATTTAATGTAAACTTCATAACTATTCATTTGAGATGTAAATGATAACGAACTAAACGTCAATAAACAAAAAACTTGCATGTTTTAATTGAGTATTTTAGATACAACTACTACGCCGACGACGAAAACGACGGAATAGTAACTCCTTAGTAGACCTTCGCCATTGGCACGCTCGACAATAACGTTAACACAGCGTTGGTTCTACCTTGTTTTAGAGTTGAAATGAGGTTTGTCAGCAATAAACGTAATCTAAACATTATTAAAACGTTGAGCTGCGATTTTACAACCGACGTTAATGAAAGGTTTGTTGTGGAGTAGTTTGAACAAACGTTTCGGAAACGTTCTATATTTAATGATTATGTCCATTCAAGTCAACGTTGACTTGAATAATAATTCTAATGACAAAGGTTTTGCAAAATACAACGTTGTATATAAATATTACATTTCGAAAATAAGGCTGTGACAAAATTAAAATTCCCATTGGGAATTACTAACATTAAGTGCTAATTTTAATTACTAGCATTAACGTACTAGCATCAATATACTAGCATTCAAGTACAAGCATTAACGTACTAACCACTCTCAACGTTGCTTACGTTTGTTGACAGACGCGAAGCTTTTCTTCCAAAAGGTAAAAAAGTTGATGACCATAGACAAACACTTAAGATTAATTTTGTTTATAGCATGAAGATAATTTTCAATTGGATTTGGTTTTTACGTGTACGATAATTACCCTTCCTTATCCTTATTGACAATTAACCTTCAAAGTTTACTTGGATAATATCCGTAGTCTTGTATGAAAGTCCTTTCTCTAAGCCTTCAGTTCCTGAAAATAAGAACTAGTCCTGGTCAATAAGGGATATTTTTAGAAAAAAAATTAATGTGTTTTAGTCCCTAAAATAACACTTGGTCTAAGATGAAATATTTTGATCATTAGTGTAATATACATTTACTTTAATGTCAAAACATACGTAAATGACATTATAATTAGCTCGTAGTGTTTTTGTATCGTAATGTTTTTGTAAATATTTTACAAAAAAGTTGAACACAACGTTAGGTTCCTAATAAGAAAAGCTATGAAAATTAATCTAAAATAGTTAAATGTTCATAATGAATATTAAATTATATAGATATGATTCTGTCCAGGAAGATTATAATGTATATAATTACATGGCGTGGCTTATGATAGTACAAAATTTAAAAGTGCTTTAGATAAAGGTAGGCTCTATACTAAAGGAAGAAAGTATATTTAAATTCTTGAAGGATCTTTATTTCACAAGCCATATTATCCTGCGTTATCTATGACAGTATTTCACTGTTCGATGACTCGCGCATGCTAAAAATATTGAAATCTTTAATTTGTAATTTAATACAGATGTTAAATATATTTCTTAGGGAGTTGAAATCTACCTTGACCTTAAATCCGTAAAAGAGCGTTTTCACAAACCATGAAACAAAAACAAAGAAAAGTGAAGACACTTCCCAATTTATTGATAATTCAAATATCATTAACACTTTCTTCAATGTTTCGATCATAAATAGACTCATTTTTATGTTGTAATAAAAACGTGCCCGAAATGTTCCAAATAAGCTGATATGACGTAATCAATATTTTGGAGTTAGGATGAAGTTTTTTTTATTGAGTCAACGAATTTACTTGAGTATGGCCAAGTCTATGGTTAATAAATGGATCGACAATAGCACAAGTGAGGTAAGCTCTATGTTGTTTGAATGTGGATTAGCTTACTTGTGCTATTGTCGATCCAAATATAATTGCAAAAATATTGAAGTTTTCATCGAGTTGAAATGTGTAGAAGTAAGAATGACTCGTGTGATGCTAACCAAACCATACAATAGGTTCACTGTCTGATACGGCAAACACTGCGGCCTAACAGTTACCTGTTCGACAATAGTTTTTTTGGGTTCTCACAACACAACCTTCCTAACAGTTTAATACACCTTGTATTAGTACCATAATATTTTAACCTTTGTGAGAGGATTTTTTAATGTATTGATGCATAGGTATTAAACAACTTGGCTGCATGTCACAGTTTCAGCCAATGTATAGTTAAAATGGAGCGTTGTTAATGCTGGAATCATGTGACTTGTCACTCTCCATAGGATAAAAGGTAAAATAGTTTGTTTAGCCAAACAAAACTTTGGCCTGAACAGGCTAAACGACTGAATGTGTCTTATTTAAGGGAGTAATTTTCAATGCCACAAACATCCTGTTAAATAAAAAATCTGGTTGAGGAAAACCTTGAAAAATTAAACATAATGGTCACTGTTGGTTGACACACATTTGACAGGTTAATCTTAAATCAAAGGTCTCGTAAATGTATACAATCAATGGTTTAAAATGGTTGAAAATTTCTAGAGTTTTTGCGACATTTTAATTTCATGAAAAGATATATTTTTTTTGGTTGTTCTTGTCTTGTTTTTGTCTCTAAATATATTAAAGATAATTCACAATAAAAGCCCAGCTTCTATAAAACACTTCTGGTTTGCATTCGGAGGAGAGTGATCGCACCAGTTGGAACATGTTTGCTCAAATTTTAATTCTTTCATTGAAACCAAAATTGATCTATATGCAATTCAAAATAACATTGTACAAGCGATTGTTTTACATTGAAAATAACAAACTAATTGAAACACTTGCTCGCTCAAAAGAACATTAACATAATTGAAAAATAAGTTTTATTATTTACAGAGTTTGTCAAGACAACTCTATTTCTACACGTTAAAGGCATTCCAAAAAGCAATAGATTTGATAAACAAAATATAAGTTGAATATATAAATATAAACACATGAAATATCCAAATAAGGTGAAAGTTTACAATTTTAAAATAATCTTGTATAAAGCTAGTAGAAGTTCGTACATACAATTAGGTAGCTCCAAAGTTATGTACATTGTATTCATATTAATTAACAAACTACTTGTATCAATTACTTTTAAATTACAATCAATTATATTAATTACAAACTAATTATACTAATTAATAATCATAACTCACATTGATTAGCAAACCAATATAAAAAAGTTACACAGAAATGATTAAATTCAGTCATTAAAACACAAAAATTGATTGAAAATATTGTGAATCTTTCTCCAATTTTGCATAGGGTTCAAATCTAAGTGCAAGTCCATTTTTCTCATTGAGAGGTATTTTTGTCACGCATGCAGATTGTATTTGAATAATGCTGCTACTTTCCATATTGAGTTTGTTACATGAGTTTTGCAGATTCTAAATCTTCCACCACATCTTGGTGTGGTTAAATATGTAATACTACATGAACTAGCGACCTAACATTATTTATACTTTGTATGTGGTACATAATAATAATTACAGTCCTTATATAGCGCCGACATTTTTCAATGAATACTCTTCAGCGCTTCCCATACTTAAGCAATGTTTTCCATCGACGTTTAAAACTCGACATGAAATGTAGACGAAATAACTAAAAATGTCAATCATGACTCATTGCACCAAAAAAACATTTTTTGATGAAACATTCGATTATATTTTTTTGCGCTAATAGGAATGTTTTAGCGGTGGTCATGGGATAGGGTTTGCTAGAATGTCACGAATCACTTTCACATGTGAGAACAACTCCTTGTATTGGCTAACCTTGGCTTCAATGCCCTTTGTTAACGCCCTGCTTTTATCTCGTTATTCCAGTTTTTGGTGTCCATTTAATGCATTTGCCATTTGAATTGTCGATGCCAAATTGCATTATTTGTGCCTTCGATTTTGACTTTATTTTCCATTATTTAGAAAATATTGCCGTGGTGGCTTGTTAAAAATAATTTATTGTTGTACTTTCAATTGGGCCGAAGATGTTAATTGAAAGGGTTTTTGTATGTTAAAGTTGAAAGACAGAAAACAAATGATTAATAATAACCCACTTTTGAATCAAATATTCTCTTATTTCCTACTTTCAACATACAGACAATACGGTGAAGCTCAAAGTTTTTATTTTAAATAGAAGTAACTAATATTCATAAGTGACTGTCAAAAAGTTTTAAAACATTTATTTTAAATCATTTTTTCACTTGCCTGGAAACCTTGAATACTGCCCATGATAGTCATTTTAAACAGGTGTCATACATTGCTTTGGTCTTGTCCAGTTTTCTTCTCTCTTTCTATCACTTTCTTGTATTTTATAACACCGGCTTGAAGGTCCTGCGTTGAGTCATGTTGTCAATGTCTTATCTCGTTTCATTGAACATAATTCATTATTTTGTATATATGTTTTTCGTACATTATGGAGTCGAACATGTTCAGCCCGTCTGTCCATATTGCAGCTGCATTTCAATAATAAATCGCATTTCAACTGCCCGTTTCTGACTACGCATGTAAGAGAGTTCAGTTTAATTGAGCTAGGCTTTGTTTGATCCGGGTTTCAAGTGAACAGATTCATGATTTGAAAACTTTTTTAAGTCCATCGGTTTTATTTAAGCACTGATTTATCAGTTTAACGTGTTTTGTGATTTTTAACCCATATACGCCCAGTGTATCATATGTGGTACAGTCAATAAATGTTGTTTCCAATGTAAGATGTAAGGCATTTCAGTTCTTATAACAATAATTTTTTGATCGTAAAAGGCTTAATTAATTTATATTCTTCGTAGATGAAAGTTCCTGAATAAATACTCACAGGGTGTTTATGTATTTATATATTCATTCATTCATGACACATTCACAGCACCTTGTCACCTGCACGGTCACCCAAACAAATACTAACCACATAATGTTGCTTAACTTTAAATACGAACTAAACGCATCGCCAATAGCACAAGTGAGGTAAGCTACATGTTGTTTGAATGTGGGTTGCCTCACTTGTACTATTGTCGATCCAAATAAACCCACTGTTCAAAAAGTCACGTCCTTTTATTTAAACCTATGGAAATAAAAATAAATGTTATTCTTTCACAGAAACGAATTCATGAAATAAAAATGCAAATAAATCCAAGTTATTTATTTTTACTTCAATTTTTTCTATTAGCTAAGAGGAAAATTTGAACACAAGTGTTTTTAAACATGTTTACGTTTTTATCTTTATCTTCTTATCTTTGATTATCTTATCTAATCTTTTATTTTTATCTTTATCTTTATCTTCTCCTTTTATTGATGTTTAGATGACGTACAAGTTAAAAATATATTTTCCTAAATTGATGTTATTAATGTTTATTTATTTATTATTTGTTTAAATTATTATTATCATTTGTTGTTTTTTTTTTCATTTTATTTACTTATTATTATTTGTTAACTTTATTATTATTATTTTTTATTTGAATTTTGTTACAAATATGCTTGTTTATTATTATTTGTTTACTTTATTATTATTTATTTACTTTTCATTATTTGTTTGTTTCTTATTATTTGTTTATTTTTTTTATTTGTTTATTCATTATTAGTAACTGCATTTTTTTATTTATTTGTTTATTTTTTTAGCTTTATTAATATATTTTACGAATTTATTTGTTATTAACAATATTAAGTCATTATTATTCTTTTTTAATTATTGTTTGTTTATCATTAATATTATTACTATTTTTATATATTATTTATCATATTAACATTATTATTATTATTTATTTGTCGTTAACATTATTATTAACATTTGCTTATCATTAATATTATTATTATTTTAATGTAGTATTTATCATATTAACATTATTATTATTATTTATTTATTATTAACATTTACTATTCTTATGTATTATTTATTTATTATATTAGCAATATTATTATCATTTATTAATTATTATTTATTAACATTTATTAATTATTATTTATTAACATTTATTATTCTTATGTATTATTTATTTATTATATTACACTATTATTATCATTTATTAATTATTATTTATTAACATTATTCTTATTTTTTATTTATTATTAACATTATTATTATTATTATTATTATTATTTATTAACCTGTCTCACAGTATAATGAAATAATTATACTGTGCCTGTCTTTGAAAAAACAGCTTTTATACGTGACCTCTGATTGTTGTTGTTGGGACGGTGGATGATTTGTGGACTCTACCAAAATTTTGCATTTTTTTCAAAATAATACAAAATATTAACTTTACAGAAATGTGTGTTGAAGTGAAAATAAAAAAAAATTATACACTGGTATCACTAAAAATTATTTTCTTAAATCCATATTTACTTATTAAGACATACATTTTATAAAAAAAACTTTAAGTGCATCGTTAACCGAGAGTTTTATTTGAAGGTTTATTTAAAACAAATGAAAGAACAGGAGGTTCTAAGGTAGAATGCCTGAAGGACATTTTTGCCTAAAGCTTAAACTTTTTTAGATAATAGACCTTTTAGGAGTTTTTGGACTTCGCCAATTTATCATCAAATTCATAATTAACTAAATTTTTTGTAATGTTTAGAGATTTTTTTATTTTGAACAAATGAAATAAAAGGGTTAATATAATAATATATAGCATTGTATTAAAAGGGTTAATATAATAATATATAGCATTGTATCAAAAGGGTTAATATAATAATATATAGCATTGTATTAAAAGGGTTAATATAATAATATATAGCATTGTATTAAAAGGGTTAATATAATAATATATAGCATTGTATTAAAAAATAAAACAATTTTAGAAACTTTTTAAACATAGAAACACAGCTTTTTTCTTACTCGTGCTTGTTTATCATTAACATTATAATTAGTTTTGTTTATTTATTCATCAATCATTAACATTATTATTATTATTGCTTATTTATTCATCAATCGTTAACAATTATTATTATTATTGCTTATTTATTCATCAATCATTAACATTATTATTGCTTATTTATTCATCAATCGTTAACATTATTTTGTAAAGGTGAATCAAAACAACATTTTGAATGTCCTTCATTTTCAGCAAATTTGTTTCTCGTAAACAAATTAGTTTTAAATTAGTTGGCGGTGGTCGAGAAAAAAATAATTTATTTTCATTTTTTTAACCACTTTAACATTTTTTTGCAAATTAATTATTTTCAATCACTCTAACGTTTTTTGTAAATTAATTATATTTAACTTATTTAACCACTAACATTTTTTTTTACAAATTAATGATTTTTTTTGTTAACTACTTTAACATTTTTTTGCAAATTAGTTATTTTTAACCTCGCTAATTAACCATTTCATCGCTGGTAGTTGTTGCCATACAGACGAAAATCCATCAAAGTTTGTATTGAAAACCAACCTTAATTGAGATTGAATAATTTTATTTAAAATATGAAATATTGTTCTTTACAAATGGTTTGAAATATTTATAAAAAAATGTTTTCAAGGACGATAGCTGACCAATTATTTTGTTTTGTACTTAATTGATGTAAATGTACTGAAAGCAATGCATCTTTATTTGACTTTGGTTGAACAAATATATCTTCTAGGTAAGCTTAGAAGTTATGGAACGACAATAGCACACGTGAGGTAAATTCTGTTATTTGAATGTGCGTTGCCTCACTTCTGCCATTGTCCATCCATATAATTGTATTAGTTTTGAAAAAATTGGATGTGTTTTTACAATAAAAATAAACATTTACCTTAATAACCTGCTTATTCCTAACTGGAGAAATGTCTTATACTATAGGATTATCTTCAATGCTAACTTTAATGTAAATTATTTCTAGGACAAAAATTACTAGGGGGCCACAGGGTTAAGTGAAGCATTTACTCGGATTGCAAGAGTAGTGAAGGAAAGTTAGCAATAATAATAAAAAAAATAAAAATAAAAAATAAAAAAGTTACCAATAATAAAAAATATAAATAAATAAATAAACAAAATAAAAAAATTACCAATAATGTTTGAGTGAAGATCTCTGTTCAGATTAGTTTGGGACTGGAATTTATAAATTTAGTGATGTTTTATTTTGTAACATTTTCTGACTGTTGTTACAAAATGATTTGATTGATTAGATTCGTTCAAGAGACACAATGCACACAAAAAATAATAAACATAATTAGAAAATCTAATTGAAAAAAAATTATTTAGTTAATCCAAGAGCATTTATATTGCTGAAAACTCTAATTCAAGATCATGTTTATTAGAAATCAGAAATTTAAATGGCAAATATTTTTTTTCACATTTGGCCAATATTTTGTTTGTGCAAGCTAACCAAGTAGATCAAAAACATCAATAATATAAAAGATCAACAATGTCAACAGCATAAAGAGACTAAACATTAACAATTAACTTTAAAAAAATCAACAAAGTTAAAAAGTATTTGTAATCGTGGACATAACATTTGACGACTAGTTGCTGATATTCAATTGCATCAAAAACGTATTTATTAGTTCATAATTAAGACCATAAAGTAAGCTCAAGTATAGCTCTGAAGTAAATTAGTTTGGGTGAACCGGCAACTATTGAGGATTGGTTGAACCGAATTGGTGTTATTACTATGATGTTGAAAAATGCAAGTCATCATATTGTGGATTAACTGTAATTCTCTAAATCTTCAGAACAAAAAGCCACTCCCATACATTGTCCATTAAATAAAATCTGGAATTATTTGCTTAATCTTATAATGCACGAGTACCTATTGTCATAAATTCATTAAAGTTGGTGTTGAAACCCACCATAATTAAAGGTCAACCCATTAACTCTTTAAGGCATGGTGGGCGATTTCCACAACCAATTTTAATGTATTTTCGCCCTTGAGGCAATAATTAGTTGTGCCTTAAAGAGTTAATGAATAATTAAGGACGAGAATGCATTAAAGTTAGGTTGGAGAACAACCCTTACTGCATTTGACGAGTTGAACGCTATTTGCTTTATGTTCATTTTGTGTGAAATATTAAAATTTCAAGTTTTCAAAACAATTCAAAGTAAATTTCATAAAAGTGAAAATCAATTTGAATGAGGATTAGAATTCCTATAATTAAGCAAGCATATCTAATCGATGTTTTAAATGTAATAAATGTGATGGTTGTTATTAGCTTCGTTTCAATTATAGATCCTCACTTCATTTTAATGATGCTAATTATATACATCTTTATTCTCATTTTCTCTCGCTTTTAAACTTTTCGGATTTCTTATTTAATTATTCATTTCATAGCTTGTGCAAAATAAATTGACTTTCAGCTCATTACAATGTAAAAAAAATTGACTTTATTTATAATTTTGCGGGCACAAATGTTAAAACAATGTTGACGTATATATTGCCTATTTAGTTTGAGAATCGAGCTCCGGGCGGCTGAGGAAAGCCCGGAAATTTCTATTTCAACATGTTAGTTTATCTGGAGGTGATGTGAGAGGCAAAAGATTTATTCCACACTGGCAGGTCATTGCTCGATACCTAATTGTGCCGATAGCCAGTAATAAAAGGGCATCCAAATCCATATATAATTGGGCTACAATGACTATTACTTTGAAAGTTTGAAAGTAAAACATTTTAATTTGTAGTCTCAACCACTCTCGCTGTATCTGGCACAGCCATTATGATATACACTTGAACATCCGTACGTGAAATGTCAATCCTGCTCATGTAACAGACAATAAGTTTCATTATCGCCTAATAATGATCTTGAGATAGAATTGATGGAAACTAATAAAGGTTTTTCTATTTTTAATTTTTCGTTCCTGTTGACAAGAAAATTCATATCAATAGAAAAGGTAAGGTTGAGTAGGTACATTTCATAAAAATAAGACGGAATAAAACAAGAGATTGTTATTTAAATCTTATTTATTTTTGCGAGGCTTTTAGAAAACGTTTCAAAGGAAATAAGTGTTTCAAAAACAATGGCTTCACCTCCAAAACAAAAGATGTTTTCCTTTTGTTTTCTATTGTCTGAATTAAATAAACAATTATACCAACGTTTTGTTTCTATTTTCAAAATGGCGAATTCATAAACTTCGATAAAAATGACTTAATAAGTTTTGCACATTAAAACAAAACAAGTGATTAATTTCTTCTTAACATTAATAATTATACTAATAATAATTGTAACAGTAATAATTGTACTAATAATAGTACAATCAAAGTTAGTGATGGAAACATTAATTCTGAGATTTTTTATGGAACCAAAGATTTTTTTTTTAATAAAAATATTTATTTATTCAACACCTTTAATTGTTTCTTAAAATTCGAAGTTTTTATCGGAAAAATTTGCCTCCATGTGCAAATTATATTCTTTTCCTTCTTTGCATTTGCTCAAATTTTGAATTATAGTGTCCACAATTTATTAATTAGTTAATT
The DNA here is from genome assembly GCA_031471125.1 of Archaeomysis grebnitzkii. Lineage (NCBI taxonomy): Eukaryota > Metazoa > Arthropoda > Malacostraca > Mysida > Mysidae > Archaeomysis > Archaeomysis grebnitzkii. Next base: position 3,626 of record JARUHE010029133.1, on the reverse strand, counting down.
AGTTAATTATTAATTTATTAATTATAGTGTCCACAATTTATTAATTATAGTGTCCACAATTTATTAATTAGGCGTTTTGTCCATCTTGTTATTTGTTACTTTTAACTATTTTCAAATGTTGTTGTTTTGTAAAAATCTGCAAAACCAATAAATTTGTATTTACTTCACATTTGATAGAACATTGTTTTCCAACTAAGTTATTTTCCAAGAATACTAATGTGAAATTATTCTTATATGGTTATGTAAGAAAATTGTTTAAAATATATTCGCATTTCTTGCGTTTAACCATAGATGAAAGTAGCTTCCTAAACTATGGTTTAACTGTGCTTCACAATCTTTTATTTAATTATTCTACTTTTATAATTATTAAAAATAATAATTAAACTTACTGTGACATAGTTTAAAATTTTTCGGGCTAAAATTTAGACGTCCAGCTAAAGGTAATATTTAAAAACTAAAAATAATCTTCACTTTCATGGCTGCAAATAATTAACATTGTATTTACAAATGTATATTTATAGTTTATCTGTGGTGACGTCATGCATTTACATCAAATTAACAGACACGTTGTCCTAAAGAATAATCTATTAAAAGTGACTACACGATATTATGGTGCAAAAACACGACATTATGGCACAACATCGACACGACATTATGGCGGGAAATCGTGTCTTTTCGTTGGCGGAAAATCTTCCTCGGACGTAAAAGTATTTCGGTGCGACAAAAAAAACATTTTTTGGCAGAGAAAGTTTTTCTGTAATTGGGATCAGACCAAAAGTCACGTGACGACATTCCAATTTTCTTTCCCTTCCAATTTGTTGTTTATTCAAATTTTTCCTTTCTTTTTATTTGCATTTTTTTTCTTTTTATTTGCAAATTTTATTATTTAAAATTCGCATTTTCTTAAATTCAATTCTTTCCTTTCTTTTTATTTGCAACTTTTTTTCTTTTTTGTTTGCAATTTTTATTCGTCTTATAATTACTTGCATTTTTTTTATTTTTACTTGTCTTTTTATTTATTATTACTTGCAATTTTTATTTCATTTTGTTTGCAAGTTTAGTTATTCAAATTTTTCCTTTCTTTTTATTTGCATTTTTATTTTCAATTTTTATTTATTTTTAATTTGCAACTTTTTTGCTTTTTGCGTGTAACATTTTTTTTATTCAAGTTTTTCATTTCTTTTTATTTGAATTTTTTTCTTTTCATTTGCAATTTTTATCTTTTTTATTTTTTTTATTTTTGCTTTTATCTTTTTTTATTTAAATTTTTTATTTCTTTTCTTTTCAACTATTTAAGAAAATTATGTTTTTCATTATTATTCTATAAAATAATAATTATTACTTTAAATTATTTTATAAATTCATTTCTTTCATTTTATGCAAACTATCTTGATTTGTATTCTTTCTTTAAAACATCTTTTTATATTATTATTTATCTAAAGTTTTAATTTTTTCTCTTGTTATTTGTGATGGCATTGTTATTGTTTTTTTTTCGTTTTTGTATTATAAAATTAAATATTGATGTTCAAATGTTCACTAAAAATGTGTGTGTGCACGGGCGCGCGCCTCCGTCGTCCATCCGTTTCATTTCCATTAAAAAACAGTTCATAATCGTCACACGCAAAGCAAAATATAAATTGATAACCTCATCAATAACTATCAATTATTATAATAATAACAGAACATAATAATTGCAATAACATCAATCATTAATAGCTTAAATTATTCGTACTAATAATTTTAGTTATAATGTGTTAAGATAAATCATAATTAGGATGAGTATTTAATGATAAATTAAAATTAACAGGAATATTAATTTTTTTAAATTATAATTAACAGGAATATTTAATTATAATTTATAATTAACGTAAATGTTAATTTATAAAATATAATTAAATTAAATATTAATTTTTTGAATATAATTAACGTAAATATTAATTTTAAAATATAATTAACGTAAATATTAATTTTGAATTATAATTAACGTAAATGTTAATTTATAAAATATAATTGACGTAAATTTTCTTTTTTGAATTATAACTAACGTAAATATTAATTTTTTAAATATAATTGACATAAATAATCATTTTTAAATTATAATTGACGTAAATATTACTTTTTTAAATGTAATTGACGTAAATAATCATTTTTAAATTATAATTGACGTAAATATTAATTTTTAAAATGTAATTGACATGATCGAATGTTCAATTTAGAATTTTATGATAAACATTTTTTTTGCTCTTTAAACTACGTTAATAATGAAACTTTATGCTACTGTAATGCATTTTGATCGAAAATTGCACAAGTGAGGTAACCCACATTCAAATAACATAAGGCTTACCTCACTTGTGATATTGTTGATCCATATGATGGTAGTAACGTCTAAAAAATATATTTATTTTTAATAATACTATTCATATGAAATATTTTAAATTTTATATTTTGAAAAGTGATAATTAGATTGAAATAAGAATATTTATGATTTATATTTATTTATATTTTAATTGTCACGCTTTCCTCACTTCAGACATGGTTTAATTAACTCGACATTTTATATAATTTTAGATAATTGGAAAATTAAATGATTTGAAGATTGTTAATTTTGTTGAAGATTTTACGAGTTGTGGTTTTGGAATTGTTTTTTTATTTATTTAATTATTTTTTGTTCACTTTAATTATTTCTTTATTTATTCACATGTTTATTTTCTATTTTATTGTTTTTATTTTATTTTATTCAGTCATATTATAAAACTTTCCCTGACTTTCTAGTTTTCTCATTTTTATCTAGTTTATGATTTATAGAATTGAAAAATATTTCTTTTGTTGCATAAAAATTTCTTCTAAAAATGATGAAAAAGTAAAGAAATCAAAAATAATCTCCACCTTAATCTGAAACCAAGGACGAGAAACAATGCAAAACTAGTCTGTCCTTCGTAAGATGAAATGCAAATGACAAACATGATGAGAAAATAAAGAAAAGGAAACAAGAAACCAAAGATGAACATAATAATAAACTAAAGAAAAAAGAAACCGAAGATGAACATGATAATAAAATAAAGAAAAAACCGAAGATGAACATGATAAGAACAGTTCTAACTAAGTAAGAAAAACAATGGAAATAAAGATTAATAAATAAATAAAAAGGAGAACATGAGAAAGGAAGATAAATAAATAAAACTAAAAGCATAAGTATGTTTTTCAAAAGAAAAAAAACATGGAAGGTAAGCTTATGATTAGCTGATTTTCACCTGTATGTGCAACTTCATAGGTGCATAATCTTTGGTATTCAGTGATTGTATAACCTGGTGCCATGTACCTTACATCGTCTAAGTCACATTGTTTCTGCTTATTCCTACTTTAGTTAGGATGAAATGTTCTTTCAATTTGCTTCCAAATAAGCAACAAAACAATGGAATAAATAAGAATAGTACCAATACTAACAATAAAGATGATAACAATGGTATTGAAATTAACGATAATATTGACATTGAGATTATTAATAATGATTATACTGAAATTAATGATAATATTGACATGGGGCTTAATGATAATATTGACATTGAGATTATTAATAATGATTATACTGAAATTAATGATAATATTGACATGGGGCTTAATGATAA
>JARUHE010029023.1:0-16428 GCA_031471125.1 Archaeomysis grebnitzkii | reverse complement strand
ATGCTGTTGGCAACCGGCGGTGAATGTGCATTGCACCCATAGCCTGGTCCATTGGGACCAAATAATAATAAAAAAAAAGAAATTACGTGTTCTTTGATTATATTTTGCAAAACATTTTCATTCATTTTATAAGAGTCTGTATATTGGTTTTCATATTAAATGTCGTGGCTGGTTACGTTGTTTTTCTCTTGTGAATCTAACTTTTTATTTAAAAAATCAGGAGTATATTTTTCAAATAAAGCCTTGTTGGTTCTTGTAAAATATTGAATCATAAACAATATATTTGTTTTATTTAAAAAAAACTGATTGACAACTTAAATCTTTATTGACAATAACAAATCACTTTACAGGGAATATTAATTTTTAGTTTTCAACTAATGTTCCCAGTTTACGTGAACAATGAAGCTATTTCCAATGATAAATAAAGTTATGTAACGATGGGAAACATCCTCCATGCCGATCTCTCAAAGATAATGGAAGGTCATAAACTATCATTGGAAATCATAGAATTTACAATGATAAAACAAAATATCGTCAGATAATTATCGTTAATCCAATGATAAAACATGACTGGGGAAAAAGGAACTCATCTTATATAACAAGAGTATTACAACAGTAAATTCAATGTATTAAATAAGTTTTAATAATAATAAAAATAATAATAATAATAAAACCTTTAAGCAATTTATTGTTTATATGAAAGTAAAAAAAATATATATTATATAAATTTTATGGAGGTTTTGTAACATTAATTTGCTAATTTATTTTAAACAATTTCCTAACTTTTTCAATAATAAATCCATTTAATGTTAAATATAAATAACTTAAAATAATGTATACATCATAGAAATAAATATTTGAATCGAACATACTGAAAAATGCAAACATTAAAAATCAACATAATCTTTGTGGAACATAAAATAAAGTTTTATAAATTATATAAGGCTTTAACATTATAAATTATAGAAGGCATTAAATTTATAAATTTATACTGCATCGATATTTCCACTTCATTGTAGAGTGTTAGTAAATTAACTGAAGTTCTTGGATGCTTAGCAAGTGACATTGGAGCGATGATAAAATCATAGAATATGTCAAAGGAACAGAAATAATTCATTAGCTGATTTTTCACGCCTAGTTTGCGCGAGGTGGGTGGCATCACATTCTTCTTTTTTGCTTTATACTTTATTACTCCAATCGTTTATTGATTTTTAGTCGTGGTTTCTATGTAAGAATGTGTGGAAGAACTATAGACGATGTGATACATCATAGCATGTTTGTTAAACATTGTATTTGTAATTAAAAGCTGAGAGTTCGGCTATGGGAAGTGAACCTTGTGTTTTGATAAACGAAAGCCGACGTATTTATGGCCAGATTTTTTGTGTGGTGTTACGTGCTTTTGGCCAATAAACGGCAATGGAACGGAGTCGTTTTGAATGCTGTTTAGTAGCTATCATTGCGACCGCATGCTGGCAAACGACGCTTTGTTAATCGCTAATTTTTTGCGCGGCTTATAAATGATTTCTGAAGTCGGTGATAAAAATATTTCATTTTATTTTGAACGCAAAAAATATTTCATTTTATTGTTTTGCTTTTATTTCATTTATATAACCGCGTTAACATTGATTATTAATCTTACTTTATATTTGTATCAAATAAAGTTAAAGCAAAAACAATAAATAAATGTATTTTATGTTTATATCAATTAAAGTTAAAATAATAAATACATAAATAAATAATAAATGAATGTACTTTGCATTTATATCAATGAAAGTTACTTTAAGCGAGTGAAATTATTATTATTATTATGTTAATGATAAAAATTACTATATTAAACATCTTTTTTTTAAATTTCATGTTTGTATGAGACTTCAATAAAGTATTTGAATTTCAAGGTAGATGAAAGAGCCAACATTGTTAGTATCACATAACAAGCAGAAAAAAAAGTCATACAAAAAATCGAAAGGAAATAATATATAAAACATTTTATATCTGTTAAAAAAATTGTTTTACCAATTTTAATTTATTTAATTTGAATGCATATTTGTCTTATTTTAAAAGTCACAGCTTTTGCGTTAATAATTTTTCTACTTTTTTAAAAAATTAAAATATAGTTTAAGATAAATTTTAAAACTTCACAAATAAATGTTTAAAAAAAGTTAATAAATATTAATTTAAGAAACATGTCATAAGTGAAAACTAATGCATACAACTTTATCACAAGACAAAGGCTTTTATTATGAACACAAAGGTGTAATTTATTCGTTTATTATTCTGGTGGAATGTAAATAGCATATCTGGAATTCAATACAAAGACTATTCAAGCCTGCGACACAGATCATATCGGCTGAAAGGCTTTAAGTATGTCTCCTGCAGGTTCAAAAGGTGAAGTCGACCAAGCTAAGAGGAGAACTATGAAAGGTGCAAGTCCTGCTGGGGCAACATTAATCGCAATCAGCAAAGACAGCGGTGTTGTCTCTACGCAATAGGGTCATGCAGAGTTACAAGAGTGCATGACTCTTTATTTATGTGTTATACCTCACAAACACATGTGTTAGCTGCCCCTAACATATGTGTTTTATGATCACCACATACCTGCCCTGTGGGTGGGTAATCTGTGTTTATTTATGGTACTTGTATTAGAACAAGAGACGTCGATTGTCTGCAATCACGCTATTCTTCATACCTGACATTACACGTTGGTGATAACCTCAATTGATACATTGTCCTGAGGGGATAGGTCTATCAGCCTATTTTCACACGAAAAAAAAACAAACAAAAATTCTGTGTGAAAATTGTCCAAGTTTACTTATTTTATTGCATTGGAAAAATCATACAATTAGTTTTCAAGTTTATTTTTTTACTATAAATAATTTTATTTTTATTGTTAGCTACTAAAAAAAATTATTGAATATTTGAAAATTACAATGTTACAAAATTATCTTTCCTATAAACATTTATAATAAAAGTAACTTTCAGTTCGTATTAAATTAAAAAAAAAAATATTTCAAATACAAATTAGTTTTTGATATCTAATGTTTATTTTATTTTATTAACTGGCGCGATAATAGATCTTCAAATTATTTGATAAATGGTTTCTTATCAAACTTTACATTTCCCAGTTCATTATATCTATTTACATGTTTGCCTTCATAAGGTTTGAAATATAAACAAACTTGAAATATTTGACAAAAAAATGTGTAAGATGAACAAATATCAATTAAACGCATTAATCAAAAAACCTGATTTTCACATTCTGCTAAATAAATTCATAAAACTTTTATAAATATACTTTGTTGCATAGTAGTACAATAAAACAGAAATAAGATTTAATGTCTTATTTCGAACGATTTAAATTTTTAATATTGGCCACGTTGAGAGGTTGGATCATTTAATTGTTATAGCAATCACACTATAGGTAAGAACAAATACCGTCGCAGTACCAAAAAAATACATTTTTGATGCAGTACCAAAGCCATATACACTTTGAGAAAATGGGGAGGTCCACAAAAAACTAGAATTCACAACTGACGCCACCCACCATCAACACCCAAAACATACACCACCTACTAACATCCAAACACCCAAAAATGACGTCACCCAAAAACACCCAAAACTGACGCCACCCATACCCAACTCCCAAAATTGACGCCACCAACTAACACCCAAAACTGACGCCACCCACACCCAACACCCAAAACATACACCACCCACTAACACTCACAATTAACGCCACCCACTAACACCCAAAACTGACGCCACCCACACCCAACACCCAAAATTGACGCCACCAACTAACACCCAAAACTGACGGCACCCACACCCAACACCCAAAACATACACCACCCACTAACTCCCACAATTGACGCCACCCACTAACACCCAAAACTGACGCCACCCATACCCAACACCCTCAGGATATTTGTTCTTCGACGGCGGCAGTTTGTGATTGAGGATCTGCAAATGTTTTTCTTCCCACTGAGGCCAAAACTGTGGAACGAATCTGTGACTTTTCTGCGATTTTAAATCTTTCCATAATTTTATTTCAATTTTTAACACTTTAACCGTTTCTTGTAACACCTGTGATACATAAATCTAATAGCTTACTCTATCTTATGTTACACCAGCAATACAAATTAAGTTAGTATGTTTTTGATTACCTTATACAGGTAGCTAGTTATAATGTATAATGTAATCAAAAACATTTGTATTACTGGTGTAATATAAGATGGAGTAAGTTATTAGATTTATGTATCACCGGTGCTACAAGAAACAGTTAAATTGTTAACATCATTCAGTTTTATTGGAAATTATTTGTTAAAATAAATTTGTTTTGGATGTGGTTTCAAATATAAATTTGATTCTTATTCTGTATTTCGAACCGACACATGACCGGTATGTGATGTTCCAAGCCATTCACCCACAGACCACACTAAGACGTGACAATCAATGCTAACTTGCTAAGGCAAGCGAATGATGGCATTTGAATACGTCACTGCTTCAATTATGAAAATGGGTCAACATTTATTTACAATACAACAGTCGTCGTCAAATAGAAAATTGTTTGTTGTGCACAGTGGTCAGCGCTTCAATCTGGCTTTGCAGAAATGTGGTCGGCGCTTCAATTTGCCTTTGCAGAAATGCAGAAAAGCTGAGGCAAACTCAAGTGTTTAGATATTTTTTATAGTAAAAATAGTAAATGGCGGAGCTTAAAGTATTTAACGTAAATGAAGTATGATATTCTTCATTGAAAGTTAATCATATTAATATAATAAATAAATAATACAAAACCATTATTAATAAAAATTGGTTAATTCTAAAAAACAAAATTTATAGAAATCGTTCATAATTTTTTCAAATGAAACTGTACGCTAAGAATATTGTGTCCGAGCCGGTAGGATTTTATATTGTGAAATCAAAGGGAAAACTCCAGAGTTAAATGCAAATAATCAAATTGATGCGCCTAGCACTGTACATTTGTAAATAATGAATCACTGTTCTAATAAGATATAATAAGACAAACTTTTTTGTTTTAAATCAAAGTTTCTTGATTTAAATCACACTGACACAATGTTATACGATTTTTATTGAATCAACTTTTCTTGATTTAAATCACATTGACACAATGTTATACGATTTTTATTAAATCAACTCTTCTTGATTCAATACAAATCGTATATCATTGTGTCAATGTGATCTAAATCAAGACAAGTATGGTCCAGAACGTGTTTAATACGTATTCTCGATCACACTTTTTAAAAATCGTATAGCATTGTTTCAACCTGATTTAAATCGATACAAGTTGAAGAAAAATTGTAGTCGGGAATACGTATTTAAGTATACGATGGTTTGTTTACTTGTATTTTAATGATTTACAACAAATAATAAAACAATTCATAGCTTTAGAATTCCATATTTTTGATCGTGATGACTCTTATTGCTTAGGCAATAGTACCTCAACCTTACACATACATACACATACTTACAGAAACTAATTTTATATGTTTATGTACACACATATCATCAAACATCTACATATGTGTGTGTATGTACACACATATCATCAAACATCTACATGTATATGTTTATGTACACATATATCATCAAATATCTACATGTATATACTTATGTACAGATACATCATTAAGCATCTACATGTATACACTACATGTATACACATATATCATCAAAAATTTACATGTATATGTTTATGCACACGTATATCATCAAACATCTACATGTATATGTTTATGTACACATATGTCATCAAATATCTACATGTATATACTTATGTACAGATATATCATTAAGCATCTACATGTATATACTACATGTATACACATATATCATCAAACATCTACATGTATATAGTTATGTAGACATATATCATTAATTAAGCATCTACATGTATATACTTATATGCACATATATCATCAAACATCTACATATATATACTTAAGTACACATATAGCATCAAAGATCTACATGTATATGTTTATGTACACATATATCATCAAGCATCTATATGTATACACTTGTGTACACATATATCATTAAGCATCTACATGTATATACTACATTTATACACATATATCATCAACAATCTACATATGTATGTTAATGTACACATATATCATAAAACATTTACATGTATATACTTATGTACACATATATCATCAAATTTCTACATGTATATACTTATGTACACATATAGGCTATCATCAAACATCTACATGTATATATCATCAAAAATCTCCATATCTATGTTTTTGTAGACATATACCATTAAACATCTACATGTATAACTTATGTACACATATATCATCGAACATCTGCATGTATATGTTTATGTACACATATATCATCAAACATCTACATGTATATACTTGTGTATACATATATCATCAAACATCTACATGTACATGTTTATGTACACATATATCATCACAAATCTACATGTATATAATTATGTATACATATATCATTAATCATCTACATGTATATACTACATGTATACAGATATATCATCAACAATCTACATTTGTTTGTTAATGTACACATATATTATTAAGCATCTACATATATATACTACATGTATACACACATATCATCAAAAATCTACATATGTATGTTAGTGTACACATATATTATAAAACATCTATCTATTATATATTAATAAAAAATCTGTATATGTGCAGACCTGTTTAAAAGTTGTTAAAATGAAGAGATTTTCTATAACAAAAATTTTGCTATGAGGAACATTGAATCATTAATATTTGAACATCTTCTTTATTGAAGCTAAATTAATTTTTTTCTCAACAACAAAGCTTTTTATTAATGTTTACAAAGATGAATTGAAAAGTCATTTTAATTAAATCATTTTCATTTATCTAAAATAGTTGTTTTAAAGATTTAACTTCAATTTGAATCAACTTTAATATATAATTCAGCAACATTTTATACAATGTAAAAATCCGGAGATTTCCTTTGTTCATTTTTCTGCATAAAATGAATTGCAAAAGGCAAACAAACTAAAATTTAATCAACTTCTCCCTCGTTCATAAGAACAAAAACTAACAAATGCATTTCTTTCTTTTTAACACCTTGCAAGCAGGTTTTTCTATGATTTGGTTTATAAGCTATTCAAAGCACTCCATTATTGCCTTTGAAAGCATTTTTGTTTGCCAAAACTAATTAAAACCGGCGTGTTAGCACAAAATGAAAAATAATTTTCGTTCTACAAACAAAGTTCTTTCAGAATAGAATTATTATTTGAATTATATGTATTCATTCAAACAATTTAATTTATTTAACTTTGCGTTTTAAAAAAATGTTTTCATGTCAAAAAGTTAAAAGACTTGTCGAAATATATTTTATTAGATTTTTTGTTACATTAAAACCAAAACATGATTTAACTATAGTTTAATCTCATATCAATGTGTAATTGGAGGAAAATAATGCATTAACACTTTAACCGTTTCTTGTAACACCGGTAATACATAAATCTAATAGCCCACTCCATCTTATGTTACAACAGTGAAACAAATTAACTTAATTTGTATCACTCGTGTAACATAAGATGGAATAGGCTATTATATTTATGTATCACCGGTGTTACAAGAAACGGTTAAAGTATTAATAATATATATATAGAGCTATTGCACGGTTACAGTCAATATTTTAATTGCCGACAACCTAACGTTAACTCTATGCAGTTGCATTATAATGCATTATAATTAGCATTAGGATGTCAGTAATTACAAACACTTTGAAACAACCTTATCACAACAATTATATGAAAAGTAAAAGTAACGTTTTTTGTTATAACTTTATTTACTTTTTTTATTTATTTATTTGTTTATTTAGTTGTTTTAACTTGTCTTTAATATAGATCTCATTACAATTTTTCTTCCCTAAGAAAATCCAAATCATATATTTGTATATTTCTTTCTTCCGCCTCTACCGCCTTAAAAACTTTGTAATCGGTGAATGTTAAAATCAAACCAGATGTAAGTGGCCAAGCTCAGCTTTTGCAGCCTTTTAGTACAATGTGTTAGACCATGTTGGGAGGCAGACGATGGATGTGGAGGTTCAGGGAAGAAGAAGGAGAGGAAGACCGAAGAAGAGATGGATATACATTGATGATGAAACAACAGATAAACAACAGACGTAGATGGAGGCAACTCATTCGAAACGTCGACCCTGTATAAAAACGGGATAACGCTGAGAAGAAATATTATTTTCATTATGAATATGATAATATTCATTATTAACAAAAAAAATATTCCCTCAACTGCATTACATTTAGTTAGTTTTTTAGCACTGACATTGTTGTCTATACAGTCCTACACTAAACAATGATAATAATAATAATACTACTTTGAATAGTACTATTTTATCTTAATTTTAAAATCCTTTTTTTTACAAAAAATATCTCAGTTATTCATTGCTTGCCTATAGCATAAAACTTTCATAACCTCTCCCATTGAATAATATTTTATGGCGAAGTGCAAAAAAATATTTTTTTTGTCTGTTATGATAAGAAAATTATTTTGAATTTTGTCCAAACTATAAATGTTAATTAGATCTTTTCAGAAATGGATTAGCCTGATGTAAAATAAGAAAATTAATTAGTCAAGAAAATGGGAACAGATCTTACGGTTAATAAAATTAGAATGTTAATTAGATGTGAAAAACAAACTTTTATGAAATATTTAAAAACATTTAATGAAATTTAAGCCACAAATAAAAACATAAAAACAGATAAATTGAAAAGTTTGAATAATTTTTAAAGGTATTTTAAAGAAAAAAATTAAAAATGTTACGCAGTATGTCTCGATCGTATATATTCAATTAGAAGGTCCTTTCACGTCGCAGCCAGATGCTGGCAGGGTGTTACACGCTGTCATCGCTTTAATGGTGCTTCTTTCTTGTTATTTTTCAAAGGTTTTCAGACCTTGTTAAGCATCTACTTTCTTAAAAAGACTTCGAACGAACCGATATTATTCACAATCAATAGGTAAAATAAAACCGGATTGTATACATACAATGTATTTTTTCTTTTCACGCATAAATTGGAGACATATTCAAGAATTTATCATTTTCTTACTTTTTGTTATTAATATTTTTTATTTAATGTTGCAATCTTTCAGCAATAATTGTACTGGCTTATAATTTAGATATGAAAACATGCTTGTTTTTTAATCATCCATAAATTATTTAAAATTAGTTAAGAATAAAAAAATTTATCGTGGTATAACTAAAGTATTAAAAAGTATACATATATATACAAAAAAACAGATCCAAGATAAAGCATTAAAAGGTCATCTTAACTGAAACAAAATAATATTTTGTGAGAATAAAAATACAGGAAAAAGACGGAATAGACTTTAAATGCAATATAGTCTCTCTAAATGTTTATCATACGTTTTTTCACAATTGTGGTTTGTTAGATCTCAATTTGATGGTATCCCACAAGTAGAAGTCGCATGGCGTGATATCTAATGAGCTGGAGAATATACCTATCTATGAACCAACAAGAATAAGAAGAATAATAATAATAACCAACAAGAATAATAAGAATAATGATTGGGGCGCCATTCTGCTAATTAACACTTTAACACAACGGCCTTGGCCATGTTGAAACACCGCTTCCCGTATGATCAGCGAAGTTAAGCAACGTTGGGTCTGGTTAGTACTTGGATGGGTGACCGTCTGGGAACACCAGATGCTGTTGGCGACAGCGCTCTTTGCCATTGTTGCTAATGTGCTGTATAATATTCTATAATAAAAAAAAACAAAAAAAAAACACTTTAACAGTTTCTTTTAACACCAGTGATACATAACTATAATGTCTTACTCCATCTTATGTATTGTCAGTTATACAAAACAAGTTAGTTTTTGTTTTGCATCACTGACGATACATAAGATGAAGTAAGACATTATACTTATGTATCACCGGTGTTACAAGAAACGGTTAAAGTTTAAAGAACTGTTTCATGATAACTACAGCTGACATGGAAGCCGTGGATCATAAAAGGTAATTGCATACACATCATCCAAGACAAAAAAAAGTTGCGTCAACCAAGTCAGCTTTGAGGTCTTCCAAAGCGGAATCTCTTCAAACGAATCCTTTCTAGATAAGCTTCATGTGGATGTTGAAAATACTGATCTTGCCTGGTGCTCGAAATTAATGATGCATCCTAGTCACAGATTGAAAAATATGTATTACTGCACCTCTATTATGAGAGCTACATCTTAATGCAAGGCAACAACGAATTGCTAGAAACTTGCACTTCAAAATCACTCATTATGGAAATAACACACTTTGTGACCAACGAAACACCCTGTATAAATATGATTGTAATACTAGACATTATAGAGAACAAATACTAACACCGACTCTAGGAATTTAAAAACAAAATATTCCCTTAAAACTCTTTAAAATCAACTAAAATCTATGCCATTTTTACTACTTTTGGTCTTCTTCATACAAAAGTAAAACTGGCAAACTTTCTTTTTCAGAAAACAAACAAGTTTCAATTGTGACATAGTTTCAGGAAGTAGCACTAAAACTAAGTAGACACAAATATTTCGTTAGAGACTCTTTAAGTTTGTAGTTTTAATATTTATGCATCACAACTGTTATTAAACAGGTCGTGAGATTTGTAAACGTTTTGGGAACTTTTTTGATAAGATAAAATTAAATTGCATTATTTTTTTATTATTTTAGTTTTTATTATGTTCTTAAAATTGAAACTGATTATTTAGCTTTAAATATAATTAATTCAATGTCCGAAATAATATACAGTTATAACGTTTATACCAGTATTGGAAAATCCTACATTCGCTAAAAATATTGTAGGCCTAAATAGTATTTTACCTGTACAGAAAAAAACAATTTAGTGGCAATACTAATTAAATTAGTTGATGTTTGCAACATGGTATAAGAAGAAAATACGGACATACATACCTGAAAACAGAGGAGGGAGTATCCTCCTCACACTAATGCATAAAACCATCAATTCACAAAGACAACTCAAATTAAAATAGATGCAAGATCATATACTCTTCGTCTTGCCTCAAGTCAACCAAACTTCTCACCAGATATAAATTCTTTCAATAAAATTCCAAACATCAAAATATTAGGCGACTAGAATGCTAAACAGCAATAATGGTTATACACACCTTGTGTATGCAATATCATAAAGCTTCATGTGTATGCAATGTCTCAAGACTTTGTGTCAGAAACCAGACGTAGACGTCAAACCACGTCACCCGACATCACACTTTGTAGCCTTGATATTCTCAGGAAAATAAAATAGCAAACATCTCACAATGACCATGACAATGACAACCAATCATACTAAAACACAACATATATAAACATACACTGATAAAACCAGCTGGACAGGATACACAACGTTCTTAGAATAATCATTCATAACATTTGGCATAGCTAACCACAATAGTTTTGTTCCACGAAGGTAGTATAAAACAACATTAACTTTTGACCTGAAATAACTAAGCTTATCAAACAGAGTACCAACTCAAAACATGAAACCTTTCCCACACCTCAAGATACAGTTCAACTAAAAACACTGAACGCACTTAGCAGAAACTTCATAAAAGAGAAACAACAGGAAGGCTGGCGAAAAGTTATAAACACTTTAAACGACAACACACATTAAACAACTCTCAAAAACGAGCATAGCCATATACAACTCCACACTCTCCCATCCACCTACACATTACACATCAACAACCAGAAATGTATATATCACACATTACCAATCACAAGCAAACAACATATGAAACATTAGGAATATATTACCAGCAAATCAACATCTGGAAACAACCGTAGAACCATAAGAAACCAAGAAAATTAAACTCATAGACTTCTTCACCTTTCACTGCACCGACAGCCTCTACAGGCAAAATAAACTTCAAAAATATAAAATCAACCGGACCAGAGAACACCTCCATCATACTGTACATCTTAAACACCTGCTCTCATTGCAATCAACATTCTAATACAGATACACACTTATTCTTGTGACCTCCTTCTGAAAATAATTATTCTTAACAAAATCTAATGAAGGGTGTCTGAAAATTAATGCTGCGTAATCAATCTCAATCGCATCGATTCGAGTCCGCTTCAAGCTTCTCATTGGGACTTTGAACGTGGCTGTATTCCTTTATATACACATGTATGTATATTATAAATAAGTTGATAACCAGTACAAAACAAACTGTGTTGCTTAAACTATATCTATGACCCCAGACAGTTTTTTGACATACACACAAAGTTATGTGACAGTGCATACACACAGCGTTTTGCGACATTGCATGCACCCAGTATATTGTGGCATTGCCTACACATAAATCCTTGTGGTATTGCATACACACAATGTTTTGTGACATTACATACACACACAGTTTTATGACATCACCTACACACCGACTGATATATTGATTCGTTACTTCGCTCTAATTTACGATCGTGTGTACATTAAGGCTCATCATTTTAGACCAAACAATGACGATCATTTGCAAACGTGACATTGCAAGGCTAGCATGAATAATGACACCAACTGCCGAACAAAAGGAGAATGTGACACTTCATTGTGGTGAAGAAGTGCCATACTTATGTTTAGTCTAATTATTCCATAAATGTATGCACGAGTTTATTCATTGGGTTGTTAATCTTTAAAAGATACAAAAGATATAATTATTCACAATTGATTTGTTTGTGTGCAAACAATCGAATACAAAGAAACAATTTTCCCCTCTTTATAGTCTGAACTTTATTTTATTGAATAAAATTTGATGAAATTGAATTCAAGCCAAAGACAGCCTAACCTAAGTTACTTTATATTATACAAACTTTTAAAATTTTGTAATTTCATCTAACTTTTGAGAGATTATTTTTGAAACATTTCACAAAACCTTAAAAGTTCATAAACGAAAGTTATTGGAAATGAAAAAACTTACAAAAATTATTCTAAAAAGAGAACTGATGTGTTTATTTTATTTTAATTGGCAAACTATTTTCCTTTTCATGAAAATATATACAAGTATATATTTTCTTGTGAGAGGTCAGCTAAACATTTTTATATTCACACATGCCATTATTTATATACATTTAAAAAGTGTTGGTTGGAAAGTTTAACTTTTCATATCTATCAATCATAAAAAATAATTCTTATTTTGTTATTAATTAAAATAACAAAAAGAAAATATTTTCAGCAAAATAGTTAATAAAAACCAGAACGAAATTGAAAAAATAAGTTTAATTATTATTATTGATTATAAATAAATGATAATCAAATAGATTATTATTATTATAATTATTATTATTGATTAAAATAAATGATAATCAAATAGATTTTGAGTTTGCTTTTCACCAAATTTATTGAAGATAAAATCTAACAAACATCTTAATTTGCTTTGTCCTTCTGATTACTTGAAGGGTCAGTGATGTCTGTTAACTCATCATTATTCATCATTATTATGTATTCATCATTAATTATTCATCATTATTATGTATTCATCATTAATTATTCATCATTATTATGTATTTATCATTACTTATATATTCATCATTATTATGTATTCATCATTAATTATTCATAATTATTATGTACTCAGTATTACTTATTCATCATTACTTATATATTCATCATTATTATGTATTCATCTTTACTTATATATTCATCATTATTATGTATTAGCATTACTTATTCATCATTATTATGTACTCAGTATTACTTATTCATCATTATTATGTATTAATCATTATTTATTCAGCATTATTATGTACTCATCATTATTTATTCATCGTTATTATGTATTCAGCATTATTTATTAATCATTATTAAATTTCATCGTTATTTATTCATCATTATTAAGTATTCATCATTACTTATTCAGCATTATTATGCATTCATCATTAATTATTCAGCATTATTATGCATTCAGGATTACTTATTCAGCATTATTATGTATTCATAATTACTTATTCAACATTATTATGTATTCATCATTACTTATTCAGCATCATTATGTGTTCAGCATTACTTATTCAGCATTATTATGTATTCAGCATTACTTATTCAGCATTATTATGTATTCAGCATTACTTATTCAGCATTATTATATATTTAAAATTACTTATTCATCATTATTATGTATTCAGCATTATTATGTATTCATCATTACTTATTCAGCATCATTATGTGTTCAGCATTACTTATTCAGCATTATTATGTGTTCAGCATTACTTATTCAGCATTATTATGTATTCAGCATTATTATGTATTCAAAATTACTTATTCATCATTATTATGTATTCAGCATTATTATGTATTCAGCATTATTATGTATTCAGCGTTACTTAGTCATCATTATTATGTATTCAAAATTACTTATTCAGTATTATTATATATTCAAAATTATTTATTTATCATAATTATGCATTCATAATCATTTATTCATCATTATTATGTATTCATTATTATTTATTCATCATTATTATGTATTCATAATCATTTATTCATCATTATTATGTATTCATAATTATGTATTCATCATTATTATGTATTTATCATTACTTATTCATGATTAGTATGTATTCATCATTATTTATTCATCCTTATTATGTACTCATCATTATTTATTCATCGTTATTATGTATTCAGCATTATTTATTAATCATTATTAAATTTTCATCGTTATTTATTCATCAATATTAAGTATTCATCATTACTTATTCAGCATTGTTATGTATTCATCATTATTATGTGTTCAGCATTATTTACTCAGCATTATTATGTATTCATCCTTATGTATTCATCAGTATTTATTCATAATTAGTATGAATTCATCATTATTTATCCATCGTTATTATGTATTCAGCATTATTTGTTAATGATTATTAAGAATTCATCATTATTTATTTATCATTATTATTTGTTCATCATTTTTTATTCATCCTTATTATGTATTCATCGTTATTTATTCATCATTATTATGTATTCATCATTATTATGTATTCAGCATTATTTATCCATCATTATTATGTATTCAGCATTACTTTTTCATGATTATTATGTATTCATCATTATTTATTCAACATTATTATGTATTCAGCATTACTTATTCAGCATTATTATGAATTCATCATTACGTATTCATCGTTATAATGTATTCATCATTATTTATTCATCATTTTTATGTATGTATTCAGCATTACTTATTCATCATTATTATATATTTAGCATTATTTATTCATCATTATTATGTAATCATCATTATTATGTATTCATCATTATTTATTCATCATTATTATGTATTCAGAATTACTTTTTCATGATTTTTATGTAACTAGTTATTATGTATTCATCATTATTTATTCATCATTTTTATGTATGTATTCAGCATTACTTATTCAGCATTATTATATATTTAGCATTATTTATTCATCATTATTATGTATTCATCATTATTTATTCATCATTATTATGTATTCATCATTATTATGTATTCAGAATTACTTTTTCATGATTATTATGTAACTAGTTACCTGTATAATGTAATCAAAAACATAACTAACTTAATTTATATCACTGGTGTAACATAAGATGAAGTGAGCTATTAGGTTTATGTATCAACATTGTTACAAAAAAACAGTTAAAGTGTTGAACAATATATCATTAGAATCTACACAATATTGCTGATAAGTTACATGTAATGTAAACACTTAAAATCTAATGTATTTTAGTTTAATTATAGATGGAAGAAATTCCGCAACGTATCATATACTTTATTTTGTTTATTTATTTTTTAGATGCATTGATAATAAATTAAAAACATTGTATATATGTAAATTTATCACCTTATTTAAATTTGTTATAGACATGTTTGCTGTTATGATTTGAATACACTGTATGTTGAATATACACTGAAAGCTGCTATCAAACTTGAAAAAAATCTGATTTTAAATAAACAGAATAAAAAAGACAACAAAATAAAAAAGACAACAAAATAAAAAAAAAACAACAAAATAAAAAAGACAAATGCTATTTTTATATTATGGTTGACTTCACCTGTATACCGTTGTCATGGTAACGGCAGACTGTGGCTTTACAACAATGTTATTAGTTGAATAACTGTGTACATTTTTTCAATGAATATCTTAACAATTTACATATTGTTATGTCTACCTTTATTATTATTTCTTTTATTATTGATATTATTAAATTTTTTTTAGTATTGTTGTTGTGAATCGCATTGTTATTAGTATTATTGTTTTTATTATGTTGTTATTATTTACATTAAGTATTGTTGTAGGTAATTGTTATTTCTTAACATAAATAAGTCCAACATATAGCTGTTAAATTTATTATAATTTTTGTATGTATATATATA
>JARUHE010028912.1:0-16434 GCA_031471125.1 Archaeomysis grebnitzkii | reverse complement strand
AATTTAGAATAGTTTAAATTGTAGGGAAATTTGTCAGCTTTAACGTGGTATTTTTTGTTTTAACTTATATTGTATATTTTTTTTTCAAATTAGGTTAAAAGGTAAAAAGACAGTAAGGTCCGAACTTAAACACGAATCCGAACTTAGCCCCTTTGACGGTAGCTATAATTTCAAAAAATAATTTTTTATAAGAAACTATTTAATAAAACTTGCTGAAAAAATGTATTATAATTAAATATTCCTGTAAACTGAAAAATAAAATAAGTTGATTTTTTTTAAATGTTCGAAAAAAACACTTAAAATTTATATTTAAAAAAAATGATAATTTTTGTAAATTTCTTCTTATTAACGGTTGTTTAGAATAAATGGTTCTTAGTTTCATAAAACCCAAAAGAAAATGGTTATGTATTAACCCACAAAATGGTTATGTATTAACCCCATAAAAAATATATTTTTAACAATAGGTATTGTTTTAAAATGTTTAAGTTCTTGAAAAAATGTTATTTAGTAATAGTGGCTGAGCATGTATATACTGTATGTACAGTTATTCATTTTAATTTAAATAGATATCCCTGTAAAAAAGAATATATAAAGGTTGATTTTTCAAATTGTTCAACAAAGAACTATAAATCCTAGAAAAAAACTTTGATGATAAATAATTAGAATTAAAAGTCCCATATTTTTTCCAAACAAAAAACACGACAGAACGATGACAACAACGAAATAAATCCGAGCCTAACCATATATAGAGCTTTCGCCGAGTTTTGTGTACACGCTCAGTAGTAAATAAATAAAAATCTATATAAATAAACATTGAATAAACAAATAAACAAACAATGTCTTGACTAATGAACAATTAATAAATGAATAAGCAAACAAAGTTAATAAGAAAATGAAAAAAATTGTAAATTATTAAATAAACAGAGAATCACAAATACGTGTGAATCGCTTGTATTAAATAAGGCCAAAAAACAAATTAAAAGCGACTTGTATATCGTTGTACTGGTACCCAGTTGGCAATCAACGTTGTTTCAACATTGTTTGTGAGCTGATTAAGGTGTATCAGAACAGACGGAGACTAAACATTGAGTCTGCGTTTTTAAATCGACGTCAATGAAATGTTGAGTTCAGGTTTGTTGTGGAATAGTTATAAACATACGTTTCTGAAACGTTAAGTAATGGTTAGTTGAAACAAAGTTGCTGAAAAATTGTTCATTGTATTAACGTAAAACTTGTACGGGAAGTTCTTATAACGTTTAAGCAACGTTATTCAGATGTTCATACAACGTTGACTTCAATAATAATTATAAAGGCCAATGTTTGGCAAGATACAACGTTGTATAAATGTTATAAATTTCTAAAATAACGTTGTGAAAACTTTGTGACAACATTAGAATGACCATTGGATAAGAGCTTTCTTGAGTAGATAGAATCCAACAAAATCCTAAATATATATAGTTGAAAAAATAAAATAAGTTTACAAAAAAAAACTAAATCCGTTCAAATTTTAACGGTTCTTTTTTCATTAATAGTTTGTATTAAAAATGAACATTTTTCGCATTGTTCGTGTTTAGTCAAGATGGTAAAAGATTTATGAAATGATGGAATAAAATTTAAATCATAAATGTTGATACGTCTCTATTGAATAAAAATGTATCTTTTTAAAATAATTTTGAGTGGTCTTTGAGTCCCATTTAACAAACATTACAAAACTGGTGCTAACAACAACCCCCGACAAGAACCGTAAGAAAAAACAACAAAGAAAGGCGGCGATTTAATGAATACTTTCATTTGCTGCCATTCACAATACAAAACAATTAGAAAAATAAAAAATAAAATAACAAGAAATAAACAAACAAATCCTTTATAAATACATACACACACAAATATACAAATAAATAATACGAAACATAAAACAACTAGACAAATAAAGGTATGAAAAATAAGTAAATACATATAAATAAACAAATTAACATTAATGTATAGTAATAAGAAAAAAACATATACGAGATAAAAAAAACATCAAATAGGGAAAGTCTAGAATAAACAAATAATAAATAAATTAATGTAAAATGAACAAATAATAAATAAATTAATGTAAAATGAACAAATAATAAATAAATTAATATAAAAGATTTAAATAAAAAAAATTATAAAATAAAATATGAAAATTAGAAACTAACCAAAATTTAAAAAACAAAAAAATGAGAAATATAGAAACAAATTTGAAATAAAAAAGATAAATTTAAACAAATATAAATGAAAGTAAAAACAAATTAAATATACAAAGACAAAAGTGAAATTCACACAAACACTAATTAAAAATAAATAAGAAGTATAGAAATATACTGTATAAGAAAAACAAAGACAAAATAAACAAATAATTAATAAACATGCATCCTTACATACAGTATATGCAACACAAACAAACAAATAAGAAATAAATACAGATCCGTTATATAAAAAAATATTAAGAAATAAAAAAATAATTAAACAAAGAAAATAGGAAATACAAAAATAAGAAACAAACATAAACAAACAAATAAAAAATAAACAACAAAACAAGTTGAAAAAACAAGTAAGAAATTAAAATACAAATAAGGGATAAAAAAATATAAAAGAAACAAACAAACAGAAAAAAGTATGAAACAAACAAAAAACAAATAAGAAATAAACAAATAAAAAAACAAGAGAACTATAAAAACAAATAAGAATTAAATGAAACAAAAAAGACAAGCACAAAAACAAATAACAAAAAAAGTAAAAATCAAATAAAACAAATAAAAAAGAAACAAATAAACAACTAATCAAAAAACAAAACAAACAAGAAATAAACAAAATAAATCAAAAAAACAAACAAAAAACATTAAGAAATAAACAAAATAACATGACAAAATAAACAAAGAAACAAATAAGAAATAAACAAGTATAACAAATAAGAAACAAACGAAAAAAACAAATAAGAAATATACAAAACAAAACAAAACAAATAAGAATTAAGCACAGATACAATGTATAAAATAAAAAAAAATAAAAAAAAAATAAACAAAGAAAATAGGAAATAGAAAAATAAGAAACACACAAGAATAAAGATAAAACATAAAGAATAAAAACAAATAAGAAATAAACAAAACAAAACAAATAAGAAGTAAACAGCATAACAAGTTAAAAAAAACTATTAAGAAATAAAAATACAAATAATGGATAAACAAAAAAACTACTTAAAAGAAACAAACAAACAGAAAAATTATGAAACAAACCAAAATAAAATAAGAAATAAACAAATAAAAAAACAAGAGAAATACTAAAACAAATAAGAATTAAACAAAACAACAAAAAATAAAAAAGCACAAAAACACAAAAGAAAAAAGGAAAAAATCAAATAAAACAAATAAGAAAATAATTAAAAAACAAAACAAACACGAAATAAACAAAACAAAACAAACAAAAAAATGTTAAGAAATAAAAAAAAAACATTAAAAAATAAACAAAGAAACATACAAGTAAACCAAATAAGAAACAAAGAGAAAAACAAATGAGAAATGTACACAATTAGAATAAAAAGAAACAAATAAAAAAAACAAATAAGAAATAAATAAAACAACAACAAATACGGAAAAAAAACAAATAAAACAAATATGAAACAAACTAAAAAACAATTGAGAAATAAACAATTAAGAAAGAAACAAAAAAACAAATAAGAAGTAAACACAGAAAAAACAGTTGTACAAAACAAGAAAATAAACAAAACAAATAGACACAGAAAAAATAAAGCAAAAATAAACAAAAAAGAAATAAACAAACAAACAAATATGAAACAAACAAAAAACAAATAAGAAATAAACAAAAAATAAATATGAAACAAACAAATAAGAAAAAAACAAATATGAAATAAACAAAACAAGAAATAAGAAAGAAACAAAAAAATATATAAACAAAGAAAAACAAAGCAGAAATAAACAAAAAAAATAAGAAACAAACAAAAAACAAAGCAGAAATAAACAAATAAGAAACAAACAAATAATAAAAAGAAATATGAAACAAAAAAAAAAACAAAAAATAAGAAAAAGAAATATGAAACAAAAAAAACAAATAAGAAACAAACAAATAAAAAATAAACAAGCAAAAACAAAGCAGAAATAAACAAAAAAAAATAAGAAACAAACAAAAAACAAAGCAGAAATAAACAAATAAGAAATAAACAAATAAGAAACAAACAAATAAGAAAAATAAATATGAAACAAAAAAAAATAAATAAAGAACAAACAAAAACAAACAAATACAAAAACAAAACAAAAACAAAGCAGAAATAAACAAAACAAAAACAAAAACAAAAATAAACAACAAAACACACAAAAAATAAACAAAAAACAAATAAGAAACAAACAAAACTACAAATACGAAATAAACAAAGATGAGGCAAATCTCAAGAATATCAATGGCTGCCTCATTCACCATTATTGCCTCACCTCATAATTGTGAGCCTCTCGTGAGGCTCGTATATCGAGTGAGGAAATTTCTTTCAATTCACTTCATTCTAACCCTTTGAGACTTGAATAAATATTACCCTAGGGACTAAATTACATTGGATTGCCATTGGAAGAAACCTTTTTGCATAGGCACTAAAGAGTTCAATAAAAATGGGTGTTTTTGTCTCAACTTGTTTATAGTGTATTTGCTATTTCGTAAAATATAAAACTTTTTTTTGCCATGCAACCAACATACAAAGTAATAAAATAATTAAATCAACCATTCTTGTTCTGAAAACAACATTCCCAAAAATTATACATAAAAAGTTAAAAACTGGCATAAGAAAAACTTGAATAAGTAATTAAAAATAAAACTTTAAAGGTCAAATAATTGAGATTTGAAAAATGCAAATGAAATCAAAACGTAATTATAATTTTGGATTTTCCCAGAAGAAATTAAAAATGTAAAATAAAAATAAAGTAAAAATAACAAACAAAATAAATAAAAATAAAAATTTTGTTGCCAGGTTATTTTAATTGTGAGAACAGTATGTAAAAGTTAAATGATTTTAAGTTAAATAAAATTTTGAACCGAATGATATTTACTTGAATTTTTAAAGGGTTCTAAATAAGCAATTTTGAATTTGTTTTTTTCTGTTTATTGAAATGCTTCAAACTTGCATTGAAGTTTAATTCAAGTTGAAGCGTTGCAATATTTTTATATATTTTCATAAACCAGATTACCTTGCAAGTGCCTTAAAAATTAAATTCTATCCATCTTAAATTAAACCATTTCTTATTGTATTTATTGTTATTATTATTGTGTTCAGGCAACATAGAAGCCGTTTTTATAGAGTGCAGGAACGAAGTGGCGAAGAAGCTCTATATAAGGTTTACTTTTCGGAAAATGGGAAAAAAGTCTTTGATATTGATGTGTCATTAAAGTTTTTTTCTGTTGAATTTTGAGCAATGCTTATTTAGAATAAAACATTGATTTCTTGATTTTAATAATTATGGGATAAAGGGTTAATTTCTAAAATTTAAAGTTTTATAAATAAAAACACTTTTATTTGCAAAATTTCACAAACCAACGTTTTTATTTTTTATTTTGCAAGAATATTTATTCAGAACAAAATAAACAACTTTTACTAAATACAATTTTTACACAACTTTAAAGTTTTGGAGATAATAGCTATTGTAGCAGGAGGTTGGTCCAGAATTAGGCTATAAATTTATTCAAATGCCGATGAAGGTAGCCTAGATATCAAGCGCAAGTGTGCCTTTCTACGGCCGTAGCGTTACCAGATGTTGGTTTGCTTAAATAGCTTGCATAGTTTATATAGCATATATAGTTAATATAGTTTATATAGTTTATACAGTTTTGAAACTTTTGAAAACATTATTAACCCCTTATAAACGATGGGTTACATGTGTTGTCCATTGAACGAACCCACAGTCAAACGATGGACCACCGTTGTTGTCCATGGATTACGTTTAATTATAGGAGTGTTGTCTCAATTCGAAGGGATGGGCGAGCTTGAACGATATTTTTGTAATATTGTCCGTCCTGGTTTAACATCAACCATTTTTGTTTGTTGTATAATACTATCATTAGACATGTGCGCTTAGTATTGAATGCCCTGACAAACCGGGTCTCTGTTCAACAGAACACTGTCGGGAATGGCACGTACATAATCAAGATAACTAAGTGAGTAGAGTTTGTTCTTCTTTATAATAAAAATCATATATACAAAATGTTAATAAAACAAACAAATACACATAAAAAACGTAAAAATACATGTAAAACCCAAATAAATAGAGCAATACAAAATTCTCGTATTATAGCATAGGAGTGATAAACCCGATCTCGTGCGGAACGGGTTAAGTTGAAGTATAAACGTTTTGCTCACATTTTGATAAGATATGTATTGGCTATATCTACGTCTAGGATGGTAGTATTTCCCAAATGTTACTGATTTGGAGTTTTACACCAAACTATCGACACTTATAACTAATTATGTGCACATTGCAAAAATAATAAAATATTGTGCCAAAAACTATTTTTTTGTTGGACTTCAACAGTGTGCTACAAACAATGATATTTTTGACCTTAATATTTTTTTTCATAACTTGAATTTGGTTGAAAGTTTGTTTATTTTTTTTAGCATTAAGATCAGCACTAGATTTCTTGTACTTGTTATAATTGTTAAAATTCATAAGAAATGTTTCAAATTATTCTAGGCTTAAATCTATAAGAAAAGATAGGCTACCTTATATCACCTTTAGGTTTTACTCAAAAACACATAATAGACTATACTTGTACAAAAAACAATAATGGTATGAATCCATTGTGGTGTGCACTCTACTATTTTTACAAGATATAGTGTTACAAAATTATTATGCTGAAACAAAATGTATAAAATTCAATGGAAAAATTGTAGTTTGCATTTGCTAATTGTTATAATTGTTACAATACTACTTCCTTTTACATACATTTATAAAAACATGATTGAAAAGTTTGATAATTAAATAAAAGAGTAAAAAAACATATATCCATTACAATAAAATAAAAGAAAATGAAAAATAAATCCATACAGGTTTTAGTATAAAAATGCATATCTATATAACTATTTTTTAATACCTAATTCACAATAGACTAAGTGGTAAAGCTTAACAAAATTTATTTAAAATATTGATGAATATTTTATTAAAAATAAAAGTAAAATACTATTTTTGAAATTTATATAACTTACAGAGACTTTATTGAGCACAAATCTATACAAATATATTTCTTGAAATGAAAGAATATTAAAAATATATTTCTATAGAAATTATATTTTCAAAATATATTTACAATGACTTACTTGTTAAAAAATAAAAAAAAAGGAAAATGTCTCTTGTGAAATCAGTATTTACTTATTTACAGTATTTACATTTTATAAAAAAGTTTAAGCTCATGGTTAACCGAAATTTATATTTGATGGTTTAGAGAAAAGCTTATTCAAAATAAGCGGAAGAGCTGTAGATTCTAAGGGAGAATGCCTGGAAGACATGTTTGCCTAAAATTTTCATTATTAACAAAATGTTTCTTGAAGGCTTATAGATCATTTTATGGAGAACAAATGAAAGCAAAGTGTTGATATAATAATATATAAAATTGTATTAAAAAATACACTTTTAGAAATTATTCAAGATACAAAGACAGCTTTTAATGTGTATCATTGACTTGTGCTTGCTTAAAACAACACTATTTAAAAATAGTTTCATTACACTCAAGCCTAAATTATTTTTTTTAACTATTAACTTTGATTAATTTTATTAGTTTAATCAAATATGAAATGGTTTAATAACTTTAAGTTCTATATTAAATTGCCTAGGCTTGCCTAATTTCTGTTGGGCAGTACATACATTTTTAATAGACTTATTATATTGTTTATGTTAGGCTAATTTTAAAACTCAACAAGTCAAATGTAAAATGTTTATTAAGTTGCATAGATTAGGATGTTCATATTGCATTGTTTAAACTACACTTAAGTATTTAAATTATTTTTTTTTAGTTATTTGGTGTTTCAATATATGCAATATGGTGTTTAATTCTATAAACCAGGCTGATAGGCCTAATCTCATTACACTATTTAGACATAGGCCTAAATTATTTATATTCAAATCACTAATTTTGGCTAATCTATTTGCTTAATTTAATGTAAAATGTTTTAATAACTTTTAATTTTTAGTTGAACAGCCTAGGTTTGTGTTAAATAATATGTAAAATTTTAATATTATAGCCTAATATTGTATTGTTCAAATTCATATTTTGCTAATTGAGTTACCCATTTATGAACCTCAAAAAGCCAAATTTAAAGTAATGAATTCAATTTGTTTGTGTTGAAAATAGGCCTATTAGCATAAGTAACATGGTGTTCAGTTGTAATAATTAAACTAGTAATTACAATACACTGTTTAGACCTAGGCCTAAATAATTTTTCAATGAAACCAGCAGTTTTGTTTAAATTTATTAGCTCAATTTAATAAAAAATCTTTTATTAGCTCCAACTTTCTCTATTGTATGGCTTAGGTATATGATTTGGGTTAGAAAGTTTATATAAGTTTTACAGCTCAACTGTACTGTTTTGATACTGGCTAGATGAAATTAGAGTTTTATTAACATCAAAAGTAAAATGGCATATGCCTATAAATGCATATTCTCAACATAGAAAACATATAGAGAGAGCGCAATCTATATAGGCATATATGATTTGCTTTTCTGGTGTTGTTTACTTAGAATAAGATATAAGTTAGATAATTTAATTTTTATTATTTTATATTGTTTTTATTTTTAAAAATAATGCAATACAAACAACCTTTACATACAGGGATTTTTAGAATTTTTTTATTTATTTAGTTATTATTCATAATTAAATTTATTATAAGCGCGACATTGCCATGCTTTCTCTAGTTATTATAATGTGAATGGATTTATTCAATATAGAAGCCGTTATTATCATTTTGTTAATGTGTTTATTCAACATAGAAGCCGTTTTTATCATATTGATAATGGGTTTATTCAACATAGAATTAGTTTTTGTTATAATGTTATTGTGTTTATTCAACATATATGTCCTTTTTATCGAACAAAGGCTAAACAATAAGAATGTCCAAATGTGCGCAATATTCCAAATATTAATGCCTGTGTACATTCATTAATTCATTAATAATTCTTCTATATGATTTACTTAAGCACATTTAAAGTGTTAAATAACATCCATTTTATTTAACACGTTAATAGAAAGTTAAGTTAATATTTCAATTTAATTGTTTTCAATATAAATAAATAACCTAGGTTATGCAACATGGTGTTTTGGTTTGTAAACTAGGCTTATAATTTCATTGCACTGTTTATACTTAGGCCTAAGCTGTTTTTTAAACTATTATCTTTGATTAGCTCAATTCAATATAAAATGTTCTAATAACTTTCAGTTCTTTGTTTAATAGCCTACATAGGCTTACCTTATTTCTGCTGGACAAAATATAAAAATTTAATGGCCTAATTCTATTGTTTGAATTTATGTTAGGCTAGTTTAAATAGAAATTCTAAACCCCAACAAGTCAAAGGTAAGGAATTAAATTAAGCTATATATATTTCATTGTCATAAATATACTGTAATATTTAAATTCAAACCTTTCAGTTTTTTGGTGTTTCATTACATGCAACATTATATTTAGTTTCATAAACTAGGCTAGTAGGCCTAATCTCATTACACCTTTTAGACTTAGGCCTAAATTAGTTCTATTCAAATTAATAACTTTGGTTAAATCTGTAATATATTGAGTAGTTGTGAGATTAGTGAAATAGCGTTAAGTATATTTTCAGATGGTTGACAATAAGGGTAACCAAAATTAAATATTTGTTAATAACTCTTTTTTTTAATTTAGCTAGAAATTAAATGCATAACTATTATTAATCATTCTTTTTATTAAACACGCGACATTTGTTTGCTTCTTATAGTTTATTATAATATTATAACATAAATTCAAATATCTTCGAACGGCCGTTAGCCCCTGTTGTTGAAAACTTTCTTCGTCAAACAAAATTACAAAATAAGTCATAATGTTCAAACGTTATCATCACACAATAATTCACAATGTTCAAAGTAAGCTATAATTTACAAACTCTGTAATAACAGGATACGGCACAATCTTCAAAATAAGTTAAACACAACGGGCATTTTAAGGTTATCACAACGTTAGTACGACGTTGTTTTAAAATCTTTTAACATTTATAGAACGTTGTGTTTTGCAAAACTTTTCTCATTGGAATTAGTGTTGAATCCAACGTTGTATGAATATCTGATAACATTGTTTAACCAATAGTCCAGCAGCGAAACCATGATTTTTGGCTAAAGTGTGTTTTTTTTGGTATATACAATGTTTTACTGTTTATTCTAGGTGTTTGATGTATACTGATAATAAATCAAGAGGGTGCCAAAGTGGGCGAAATTTTTATACACTTTATCGCGGACAATCCCTCCCAATACTTACAAGACAATCGGGATTAGTTTCAACAGAAGCGATCAATTTGGTTCGAAACGTACATCTGTTTTCAGCATCTATGGCTATTCTGCCTAGGGTCTCTTCTATGAAACTGGTCACATTATTCAGACCTCCATGTTCTGTTATAAGCGACAATTTGTTCTGCAGTGCACTGCATATGTGCAGAATCATTGCACATCTAATCATAGTAGTTTTCTTCAGTGTGATTCCAATCAATTCACTAAGGCATTTTCCATACCGCATAAAGGTAGTTTCGATGAACATGTCTGACCAGATTCCATTCCATAGCACATGGGAGTGACGCATGACATATTGTCCCATAGGTCGGAGTTAGTAGAGCCCATACCTGACATAGTTTGTATACCCAGATGCAAAGAAGAAGAAGTTCATCTGCTAGGCTGGCCACATGTGCAAAGGTCAGTCCCATTCGCGGTCTGCCCTTATAAGATACATTATGATGGGCACCGGCTCGATCAGATTGGCGACCCAGAATTTGGTTTTTGAACTGAGGGCTGCTTGTGTGTTTAGCCGTTCCATTGGTTCGTCCTGAGCAAATCTATTAGAGTTTGCCATTGCTTTCGGAATATGTATTATTATACTATTATATTATGGTTTTATAATATAATAATACTATTTTATTATTAAATTAGTATATTGTTATATTATTATATTATTATAATATCATATTATCATATTATTTTATTATTATATTATTATAATTGATTTTATTATACTTATATATTATTATACTATTTTTATATGGTTTTATAATATAATAATAATATTATATTATAATATTTTTATTATATTATTATGTTTTTATATTATTATATTATTATATTGTTATATTTTTATATTATTATATTACTATATTTTACTTCATTATACTTATATATTAATATACTATTTTGTTATGGTTTTATAATATAATAAAATTATATTATTATATTATTATATTATTGTATTGTTGTATTATAACATTCTTACATTATTATACTTTTATATCTTTATATTATTATAATATATTGTTATATTAATATATTATTCTATTATTCTGCTATTATTTTGTTATAATATTATTTTATTATATTATTATACTATTGTGTTATTATTTTATTATATTGTTTTACTATTGTATTATTATATTATTATATTATTTTATTTTATTTTATTTTATTTTATTATTTTATATGTACCTATATATTATTATACTATTATTATAAAAGTTTTATAATATAATAATATTATTTATTATTATATTATTATATTATCATATTATTATATTATTCTATTATTATGGTTTTATAATATAATAATATTATTGTATTATAATACTACCATATTATTTTATTATTATATTTGTTTATAATTTTATTATTATGTTATTATATTATTATATTATTTTGTTTTATTTTATTAGTCTTTACATATATATTATACTATTATTTTTTTATTTTATAATATAATTATATTATTATATTATTATATTACTTTATTATTATATTATCATAGTATTACATTATTATTTTATTTTATTGTTATTTTATTATATTATTATATTATTATTTTATTATATTTTATTTTATTATACTTATATATTAGTTTACTATTGTATTATGGTTTTATAATATAATAATATTACTATTTTATTATATTATTGTATTATTAGGTTATTATATTATTATAGTATATATTATACTGTTATATTATTATATTTTGTTTTATTATACTTATATATTGTTATAATATTATATTATTTATTTTATAATATAATTATCTGATTATATTATTATATTATTATGTTTTTTTATTATTAAATTATTATATTATTACATTACTATACTATTATATTATTATGTTATTATATTATTATATTTTTCTATTTTATTGTATTATACTTATATATTATTATACTATTGTATTATTGCTTAATAATATGATAATATTATTATATTATTGTATTATTATATCATTATTTTATTATAATAATATTATTATATTTTTTTATTATTACATTGCTATATTATTATTTTATTATATTTTTTTATTATTATATTATTATTTTATTATATTATTATATTCTTTTTTTCTTATATTATTATATTTTATTTGATTATACTTATATATTATTGTACTATGTTATGATTGTATATATATATATATATTATATATTATATTATATTATTATATTATTATACTACTAGATTATTACATTATTATATTATTACATTATTACATTATTACATTATTATATTAATATATTAATACATTATTATATCATTATTTTATTAAATTATTATACTATTATATTATTGTATTATCATAGTATTATATTGTTATATTATTTTCTTATTTTATTATGTCATTATATTTTTATTTTATTATTTTATAATTTTGTTTTTATTTTAATTAGTATTTTATTATATCATTAAATTTTCCTGTTATTATTTTGTTATTGTATTATTTTATTATATTATTATTTTATTGTATATATATATTGTTGTATTATTATATTATTGCATTATTATGTTACTATATTTTTAAATTGCTATAATGTTTTATTGTTATATTATTACATTATTGTATTATTATGTTTTTATATTATTTTATATATATATTACTTTATTATAATACTCTTTCATTTTATTATTGTTTTATTATAATATATTATATTATACTATATAACATTGTTATATTAATAATTTCCTTCAATTATTTTCAAAATTTACTTTCTCTTTTATATGTTAATTGGATTTCACAAATAAATAGAACCGAGGTTAATTGATATTACAATTAATTAAATAATAAATAAAATAAAAAAATAATTAAACATTTATTAACTGTTTAGTTTGATGTATATCAAGGTTGAAATTAAGTTTAAACTAGTCTTAACACCTTAACCGGATCTTGTAACACCGGTGATACATTAGTGTTATGGCTTACTCCATCTTATGTTACACCAGTGATACAAATTAAGTTATGTTTTTAATTACTTTATATAAGCAACTACTTACCTCTATAAAGTAATTAAAACATAACTAACTTGGTCTGTATCACTGGTGTAACATAAGATGGAGTAGTTATAAGACTAATGAATCACCGGTGTTACAAGACACAGTTAACGTCTTAATATAAATTAAAGGAAATATTTATATATTCACTAAACACGAAGCTATAAATCAATAGTATTTATTAATTTTTGTCTTTTGTTTTCTCAATATTTTTCGGTCTTAAGTAATTTGTTAGCATAATAAAGAGTAGATCACAATAATGTAAAAATATTTAAACTAAGTTATACAAAATATTGAAAATAATTATTTAAAACATTTTTAAATAATTATTTAAAATACTTAAACTAATTATTGAAAATATTAGGAACAGAAATATGTTTTTTCTTTTTTGAAATAGTAAAATTAAAAAAATAATTGAACGATTTTAATTGATTCATTAGTCTCATCATACAAACAATTTATCAGCAAAATGAAATAGATTAAACAATTGAATGTTTTCTTTATTGATATTTACATCTTGTTTTTCAGATAAAAAATTATCTACAACTAATTAGGCAATTCAAAATCGTGTTGTATAATTATTTTAAAAACATTAACAAATCAAATTTGAATTAAAGTTAAATGTTTTTGTGATAGAGCATACCACTTTTTTCTTTAACTACATTTCTACAGTGTTTTAGAAAAAATGATGAAAACAGTGAACATCCAAAACAGAAGATACATTGAGAACACCTGATTAACTCCTTAGTCTAAGCCAGTAAAAATTGACATCAATAATTTGACTACCCCTTGTTAACAGTGCACTCTTTTTGTTGATTCAATCAACAAAGTTATTTTGTTTGACTCACAAAAAGTTGATTGAATCAAAAAAGTGTGCAATGTTAAAAAAAGTTAAACAATTTGGTGATGTCAATTTTAACTAACCTAGTTGGTGTAGCTTAGATTAAAACATAACATAGAAATTTTATTTTCAAATTTATCTAAATTGACGAAATAAAAAATTTAAAGAAAAAAACAGATAAGACGAAGATGTTTTCCATGTAAAAAAATTTTGAGATTGTGGAAAATTCAGCACATATATATATTTATTTTTGCACATAATTATATATACAGTATTTGTATATTTTTGTTTATGTGTATTTATATACATTTATGTTTATATATTTTTATACATGCACATTTATGTGTATTTATATACATTTTTGTTTACATTTTTATATAGTTTGTGACAACAACACAAACTTGACTTTGTGCTGACTAACCCATTGGTTCATAAAACTTCTACATTAAAGGTTATTTTATTATTTTATTTAATGATAATATCTTATGAAGTATTTAACCGACTAAATTATGGAATAATTTAAACATTGAAATAGTCTTGTATAGTTTTCATAATGAATTAGCAAATTTAGCAAGACAATTTATAATGTTCTGGGGCTATAATATGTTGTTATAATTTGAATTATAAAATATGCATAAACTATAATTTAGAATAACTAATTAACTGAAAGAACAATTTAAGAATGCAAATTATGTTTTATATATAATGAAAATAATTCAAACTTATCTATAACATTGAAAATAGCTATCTCACTCATTTAATTATAGGTAACTGTATAAGCCTGTATAAACATGTATTTAATAACTAATGTTCAGTCACACGTCATATCAGTTCATCTCCAAATAAGAAAATGTAGACAAAACGTTCCATGTTAAATATATTGACCACCCATTCTTAATTGTGATACATTAAATTGGGAAAACTATATTGTGTTTGTATACATAGACATACAAGTATTATAAATTTCTAACCTACAATACTTCTACATGTTATATTTTTAATTTTGCTCTGTTGTACTATATTGCTATATTTTTAATATCATATCAATTTTTTTTTTGTGTTTTAATTATTAATCAAGATTATAAATACTACAAAAGCTCGCACGTACAATCAAAAAATATATTTCTTTTGAAACCACTATGAAAGAGAACTTCAGAAACAAAACTTTCAAATGACAGACTTCTATAAAATTATTATAGTCCTACTTACGTCAATACTATTTGACGAAAAAAGAGGAATAAGCCATACAGTTTTACGTGTTTTTTTTATTGATAATCAACGACATTATAATTTCTGGTGGCCCCTATGATGGTAAAATTCTTGCTGGTTATAAAATTATGTTATTCATTATAGAGGTAAATTAGATAGAACCAGACCCAGGTGTTTGAGCAACGGTTAGTTAAGGATGCTTCCACTATTGCTTATAGAAAAGAAGATAAGTTAGACCACATAGCCATACTATGTTCCTTAAATTTGATGGTGCTATTATGGTAACACATTCGCTTGTAACCATTAAATGAAAATTAAAGTTTTGATAACATCAAAAACAGAAGTAATAAAGGAAATCTCCTACACAAGAAGTTTCCTTTGAATTTTTCTTTGATAACTTCAGACTAAATTAAAATATTCAGAAATGTACAGTAAATGTTTTTATGCTTAAAACAGTAACAACAAATTCTACAAAGTTTTGCTGAAAGTTTATTTGTTTCATACATGCAACTTTGAATTACTTTTTTTTCATACTTTTTCATACTTTTTTTCATACTTTTTTTTTCATACATGCAACTTTGAATTACTTTTTTTGCATACTTTTTTTTCATACATGCAACTTTGAATTACTTTTTTAACGCTGAAATGTTTTACTTTGGAGCTAAATACAATTATTTTAAGGTTTTAATGAACTAAAGTAAAACTGTTTTTTTTTTATTATATTATAACATACTTCTACTTTTAAAACTTATTTTTAAATTCAATAGTTTTATCAATATATTATAACATACTTCTACTTTTAAAACTTATTTTTAAATTCAATAGTTTTATCAATATATTATAACATACTTCT
>JARUHE010028911.1:0-26232 GCA_031471125.1 Archaeomysis grebnitzkii | reverse complement strand
ACATACACACATACATTACCTATACGCGAGTGTATTTGTAGCATTTGGAGAAACATAAAAGTCGACTCTCAAGTAACATATCAAATATGTTTCATGTAATCCTTATAAGTGTTGAGCATTCATTGTAATAAAAATAGTTTTCATTTATTTATTTTTTGTTTCACTAAATCGGTATTGTTGTCAAAACAGCTTAAGATCGCGTCAAGGAGCCCAGAACGAGATTTGATGAGCGCTGAATAAAAACAATGTCAACACAAAAGAAACTCTGTGAAGGCAACTTTAATTTAGATTTATGTGAGCACAAATGCGAATAAATATAACCAACTGTCATAAATGTTCCTCTGAATCGTGAATGTACCCAGTAAGCTGAGCTGAGCAACACTCCATAATGCACTCGTCAACTCAAGTTGAGTAAACCTTAAACAATGCTCACTTTTTTAAACTCTTGACAATGATCAAAAATTTACAATATAAAAATGTATTTTTGTGATGAAAACAATAAATTTTAGCAAGTTAAACAGTGTGGTTCGACAAATAATTAAGTGAGTCTTGCCTAACCTCTACATAAGAATTTGTCTTTCAATTTGGTACTAAATTCATTTTAAACAGAAAATACATCCATAGTTTTACCTCCTGCATAAGTTTACTTCTATTTATATTGCTGACCCAAGCTTCGATAGTTTGTGAAAAACTCATCAATAGACTCAACAATAAACTGTGGCGGAGCCAAAGGTTTTATAAGAGAGATAAAAATATGTGAACATGTCATCGACCATGTATGACAGAATTAACAAATGAATTTGAGTTTATAAAGATAATCATAAATGGAAAACTATTCAATTATTTCCCTACAATGTCAAAACTAATTATAAAAAATTTGGAAATTTGTTTCAAAAACTAATAAAGAAATTTAAAAAGATCGCACTTAAAGATCCTTTTTGTCAAGTAGAGATTATTAAGTATTAAGAAAGATTAAAGACTGAATAATAATAATGAATATAAACAGAACTGCAACAGAAATAATCAGTTATAAAACTATATCTGTGGAAGCGAATCTAAACAAGGCTATGTGAAGAGAGATCAATAGTCAGTGTGTGGAGATTTTTGTATCACAACTTGTTCAATGTTTGCCTTCAATAGACATTCTTTAATTCACTACATTCAATAACTAAGGACGAAAAAGCCTAAAATGTCCCCCCATACTTCACAATCCAGATCGGTGTTAGGGGTGGGAGATGGGCGGAGCTAGTGCCAACTTAGAGGGGGTAATGCTCAATGTTGGGGATTTTGGGGGGTTGATAATAGTGGGAAAAGAGTGACGTCATAATTATAGGGTATATTTAGGCATCGGGTGACATGATATTTCGTAGATTTTAAATATAATTATTAATCATTTGGTAATAAATTTTAGATGTTAATTAATAGTGTGTATGTGTATGGAGGTATGTGTGTGTATGCGTGTATGTATATGCATATGCATGTATAAGTGTATGTATATGCGTATGTGTATGTATATGCGTGTGTTTGTATATGCGTGTGTTTGTATATGCGTGTATGTAGGCATGCATGTGTATGTGTGTTATTATTAATTAGTAATGTGTTCAATACTTCATCTCGAGATGTTTAATTTAGAAATTATTAGTCATAAATAATATTAATGTCAGATTGTGCAAATTCATCCAAAAAGAGAGCTGTGCGAGGTCCTAATTTGTGTGGTTTACGTAAACCTACATTTTTGGTGCGATAGGAAAGCTCAAATGTCCGAATCAATAATACAAATCGTTTTCTGTTAATGTATTTTGTGTTGTCATTGAAGACCGAATCATTTTGCGAACGAGCTCTGCCGGTATTAAATGAATCGTGTTTGCTATTCAGGTAAAAGCCGAACATTTAAATATTTATTTAATGTCAGGATAAAATTCATTCTCGTTCACTGTAAATCTCACAAACTGTTCAATCAACAACTCGGTCTTTGCTTAACCAAATTTATTTCTCGACAAATCTTTTTGGAAAGGTTTGCAACAACTTCAGAAGAGCTTTTCTTTTTCTTTTAAATTCGATTCACTTGAAAAGTATCGAAAGGTTGAGTTTTTTTCGTTAAGGTTGTCGTATTTCTCTCTCTTATGATATGCTGTTGACATCAAATGGTTTGTTAGCTTTAGTGTGCGTCTAGGTTGAAGGCAATTATTATTATTTTTATTATTACTATCATTATTATCATCATTAACATTGATGCCTCACATAAAGGAAACCATGCCCAGGTGATACAACCATTAAAGGAAGAAAAAACGAAGAGTTATTTATGATAAATTCGATAAAAAACAGTGTCATGTTAAATCTATTATTATTAATAATATAAGAAAAGATATCGTGAGCTTATAATCAAAATTAAAGTGAGTAATAATAAGAATAATAATAATGATTACAAGACTGATTCTTCTAACTGGGATAAAAGTAATATTATTTCTTTGCACTAATCATTCAAGACGACACTTAATACACACACACCTGACTCGATGTCATGACATCAATCCAACCCTCTCTCCCTCCTTCCCTCCTTGTCTCATCTTCAGTTCACAACTTTGCGCAACTACCTTTTGCTACGTTGGTACTATCGCCAAAAAAATAAGAGTCCTATTCAAATAAAAATGTTGATTGTTGTATTGGTTGTTGTAAATCATTAAAGAAAAGTTTAGCAAAATTTAAATAATTTCAGCTGAAGAAGAATATTTGTTTTCTAAATTGGAGTTCACAACTAGGGAATAATAACTAACAACAAACCATACAGGATTTCATCGTATATATTCTTATACAATAATAGCTCAAAACTGCTAACTATGGCAAAACACTTACATAATGTTCATAACAAAAAATAACCTAGTAAGAATATAAATTCTAATAACAACTAAAAATATTAACAACTAATGACAATAATAAATACTAACAACAATCATAAGTAAGAACGATATCAAATAGTAATAAATGCTAAATAAGAACAATAATAAATAGAATCAATAAA
This sequence comes from Archaeomysis grebnitzkii, assembly GCA_031471125.1. NCBI lineage: Eukaryota > Metazoa > Arthropoda > Malacostraca > Mysida > Mysidae > Archaeomysis > Archaeomysis grebnitzkii. Next base: position 23,213 of record JARUHE010028911.1, on the reverse strand, counting down.
ACTATTATTATTGATATTTCAAAACGTTAAGTTATACAGAACTGAAGCAATGGGGATTTCTTATAAAACATATTTGAATTTAAAACAAAATTGTATCTAAGTTTGTTTTCCAATAAATTTCATTATATTAAATATTAAAAACAAAATAAATATTTAATTGTAATACATATAATTAGAACAATCTAAAGAAAAATAAAAAAACAAACAATATTGGAAGAAAAATTTAAATTAAATTTATGTTTTCAATATCGGGAAAAAATTAATTTACTAAAAATTATACATAAAATTAGTGAATCTTTGAATAAATACAAAAGTATACAATTATACTTAAATATATAAACTTCGGAATAATCATGCAACGTTATTATTATATGAATAAACACGCTAAGTAAATAATAAATAAAATAAAATATTTATTATTTACATTTGATAAAATCAAATAACTGACAAATATTGAAGATCGTTGCTAGGCATTTACCACCACCCAAATTATTGAACTTCCCAACACATAAAAGCTGACCTGTATTGGCCAGCACTATAATTAAGGTTTACTTCTTTTGTTAAACATAATAATCGTAATAACAGATCCAGCTGCAAAAAAGAGTGCCACCCTAATTGGCTAGAGTGCCTCAGTCGTCAAAAAACTTGCTTTTGGCACACCATTCTTAAAATGACATGCAAAGCTACATCACATTCGACTCCAATACTTTCGTGATGCTTCGGCCAACATAAATGTACATTATTTTGATCGGTTCCATGAACGACAAGTTCAACTTCAAAATAAGTGGCACATAAAATATCAAATTATATTTCCACAACTCAGTTCTATACTCTATTTTGTATTTCTTAAGAAAAACATTTAAAATAATTTTAAAGTTCAATAATGAACACTTCGTACTGCGATCAAAATTAACACAAGCCATCAATCAACATCCACATACTAAAATATGTGATCATGAGAAATATTTTCATTATAAAATCGAATTATTAAATAAAGACTGTGTTCTAATATTTTTATTTTCTCCAATAAAATTATTATTTTAACATTTATTTATTAGAAAATTACGTTTCAAAATGTATAAAAATTCTCCATATTAAATATGTTTTTCAACGGTTTTTTGTCATTGCTTTCATATTTTATCACTTCACAAAAAACTGCATACGTCGTAGTTCCAAGTATTTCACGGTTTCTACAAAATACCAACCTCAACAAACAAACAAAGGTTCACACCAATACACACGGTCTATAACTTTCAAATATATTCCACATTTTTCTATTTATTCAATTATTGGCGCTCTTTAACAAAAAAGTATGCTTTAATATAACATTATAATAAATATTTATAATAATCTATTTTTGTATGAAGTTACTCCAATATTAAAACATTTAATAGAGGTTGTTTTCATCTAAGAAGCAAAAATGTGCAAGAAGTAATAGATACATACAGCTGAGATTAAACAAAAAAGTTTAAATAATAGCACAAAATAAATAAGAGATAACATTCGTATTATGCTTAATTTCTTCTTAACTTGTATACATAAAGTTATTATATATCTTTATTATCATGCAACACTACTTTCATTCACACAGTATTTTAATCATTTTGAATATTAAATAATTTTAATGTTATTATGGTCAATTATATGAACTTATTAAAATATTATCGATATCCACCTCCATCTTCACTGTTTTATTGTTATTTAATTCAATAAACAAATAATAGAATAATCATAGAAGTATGATTTGGTTTTCATAATTTGGTTACAGGTAGAAGTTAGGTGTATAACATATCTTATGTCCAAGGTAAGTTTATTAATAATGATGAAGTTTATTAATTTCTAAGCAAATTGAGACGACCCGAACAAGGCAAGTTGAGGTCATACTTCTGTTTACTTACCACTAATCTGATATATTGATTAAGCTCACAACTAGCATTACAAAGTAATGAAACAAAGTAAATAAATGAAAATAATTGTGATCAATAAAAACGAGTTCTAAAACGAGCACTATTTGTATTGTTAGTTCGTATATACACATGTGATGAACAATAGTGAATGATTAATCTAAGTAGTTTTAGATACCTCAAATAAATCCTTTGAATAAGTGGAGAGAGCCGTGATCAGTTTTAGCATTGCAAGATATAGTAGTGAATATAACCGAAAATATCTAATTTAATATAACACGCAAACTATCACGAGATTAATTCTTTACATTTTACATAACATGCTTTCAAATATAATAATAATTATTATCATTATTATTGGTCATTCAAAGTTCTTCATCAAACTTTGTCAGTTTTTTTATTCTATTTGATTGAGAGTAGAGATTGCCTGTCTTTTCATTATTATGCTACCTCATAAGCATTATCAGTATTACAGTTTAAAATGTATATTTTTTCTAGGACTTTGGTTTTCAAGTAATTAATTAACAGGCAACATAACATACGAAAACGTACTCAATTATATGCTACAATAGTAATGAGTTGTTAATAATAATAGAAAGTATGAATGGAGGATGAAACAAACCCCTGTTCTGTAACCTCCGTCAATCTAATTTCATAGATTAAAAAGATATGCATAAGGTTATAATTATGGCGGACCCTTTTATTTACAGCCTCTGTATTTCATCATTCATTTACCTCTACGAGGGGAAAATAATTTGTCCCCATTTACAGTTTTATTCAGAATATCTAACCCACACCCACATCCTAATTATTTTTATTATTTATTATTTTATTTAGTTTTAGAAATTAATTCGGCTGTATGTGTATGCTGGAACATCACAGATCGAAAGGTTGTACAAGTGGAAAAGAAACAAGGAGACGAGACAAACAATTGACATCAATTACACTCAATGTCGACATATTGAAAAAATATATTGGAAAATTCGAACTCTGTGTTGCTGCAGTTTGGAGAGCGTTGATGAAAGATGAAATTCATGACTCGCCTATCTCTGGCTCAAGCTGAGGTGGTTGAGTTGAATTGGTCTTTGTATTATTCGAGCATTATCGATCGAGGTGTCCAGAATTCAATTTCTTAGCATCACCATTATCATTAGTCACTGCCAGTTATATATAACTTATACAATATATTCCTTCATAAATATATAAAAGTTAAATAGTTAAATTATGACTTAAATATAAATTAACCCAAGCGATAAAAAACTCGGTATAAAGTTTATGTCGGCCATAAAATCACTTTATATACATTGTTATAAATATATAAACAAAATAATTGCTAAATTATGCTTAAGACTCTGATAATTGGTTGACCTAATTTCTTTAATAATTACTACACTAATAACTAAGAGGAAGAGGCCGGTAATGGCCCTCTTACTTTAGTCACAATTTTATTCGGTTTTATAATCACGATTTTGTGCAATTATCAAACCCATTTGTTTGTTGATGCAAATTTTATCATTTATTTCTGTGGATGAAGATACAACTCGCACGGCACAATTTGTGGTCTATTGACATTTGTATGTGCTTTGACCTGTCTTGTGTCAGCTGGTATTCGTTTTTGCACTATCACCCAAAAAATAAAGATCCCATTCAACTTAAAAGTATGCAAATGCTCAATCTTTTGTTCCTGTTTCTGTTATTGTAGAAAATAAAAACATAATATTACCCCTATTTTTTTTATTTATAAAACATTGTTTTTTCCTCAGCTGAAGAAGCTTTTATTTTTAGTGGTTGGCCGTTGTCTGTAGTTCTACATTTGGGTAATAAAACACAATACTTTAAAATGATTTTATTAATACGATTTTTAGATGGGCATTCACTACATTTTGATAGTTCCTTATTACATTATATTTCTTGTAAGAAAAATACAAATTTTCGGGTAAAAATGTAGTTGTTCAGTTTCGATTAAGTTAAGATTTTTTTAGTTTTAAGTTTAAACTCCACTGAACAATGAAAGTATCACAGTAAAGCATTGTGAGATGAGCGAGCAAAATGTAGAGCAAGGTGAATAAACTTGACAATATTTATAAAACAAACATGATTGAATCTAGTTTTGTGCCTTGCATAGCTGAACATACTTATACGTGTCATAAATTCATTTTTAATTACTTTTTGTATGATGGGCAACTTCATTTAAATTGCACAAGTACGTGAGACTATTATTACATTTGATATACTCTTGAAAAAAATCATGTTTGCTAATTGTATTTGTGAGCTTCGGTATAAATCAATTTTTATTCAACTTAAACATTTCGTTTAAGGAATTGTTTACTTTGATATCAATAGATAAGAAGAGTTAATTACAATTAAAAAGTGATAAGAAGTTCCGGTAAACCCAAATAATGAAGTGAGAGGCAACTGCCTAATCGTGCAGAAGTAAGACTAAAATTAAGTTATGCTAGAAGCGAGTAGCATCTGCTTTCACGGTATTCAATCTATTTAGTAAAACAAACTCCAGTGACCAGAGGTCGTGCGAGAAAAAAGAAGTTTGAGCACGCGATGTAATAAATAACAAATTAATATAATAATAATGTAAATCTCTACAAAAATATAAGGTAAGAAATCGGTTCATGTTTTATCAATCTAAATATATTAATAAATATTTTTATTTGTTTGAACATTTGGATGACATGACCAGAATTGAGAATTCTTACATCACGTTTGCGTTCAAAAGCCACTAGATAATGATAATATTTCATTCAAAATCCACTAAGCAATGATAATATTGCATAGGTCAGATAATTTTGAAAATACAAATTTAAAGATGCAAGACGTACCAACAAAGAAATAACATCTGGGTCAATATAGTTAACACACCAAATCCCATAGAAAGATACAAGTTAATTCAATCCAGAAAAATCTATTGAAAATGATTTCATGAGATTACTATATGATTTTATTATGTAGTGAAACATTAACATATTAAAAACATGTTACTTAAAACTTAAAAAATTACAGGGTAAATTTTATAGCTGTAAATTTCTTTACATGAAAAAGATAAATGTCAACTATTTAGACAAAGGCTCCTTTATAAACAAACCAAAGCACAAGTATAATTATTGTACAAGTCAATACTCTTAAATTACATAATAATCTTTAATTATGAAGCTGTCATTATTCAAAATGGTAGACAATAAATAATGAATAAAACTCTTAAAAAATATAGATGCTCTATTATATTAACGACGGTTTGGTAATAAAACTGAGTAAAATATTCCTATTGTAGATATATCAGAATGATTAAGGATGATAATTACACCTTGTTCCTTTCATGCTTTGTAAAGATATCGAAAATGGACGGTTATCAGATAACTATCGGCGTTAACTCAACGTTTCACACCAAAGTGTAATTTATAAACTTATGCCGGTCGATGGAAGAGATTTTTTCAGTTGTGTTAGTTTTATTTATAAATTTAAACTTGTCTTATGTTTTATTGTCTTTGTCATCTGTAGATTGTTCAACATGATACGACACTAAACTTGTTTCTACACATTCCCTTAAATGGTTGGTCAAAGTGAGAAGATTTTTTGGTTTAGCTCGACTAGTTTCAATATTAAGATTAATGAATTACTCCATTAGATCCAAAGATTACAAAGCATTTCATACTTTTCTGAATTGTTTTCAATTGATACCAATGACTATGAAAATATCTTCATGGTCTCTGTCTTCTTAACAGTTTTTCTCTAGGTTTAAATATTTCAAAGAATAAAAAAAATTGTCATCTCTGAACATAATTGTTTATATGATGTTGGTTTTTCATTTAATAAATATCAATTAAACAAACAACCCTATCATTTAACTTCAAAGTAAATCTCAAACATATTAATAAACTAAATGTCTACATTAATTATAAGGTAATTAAATATAATTAAACCAATCATAACAAAATATTTGTATAATTATATAAAGTTTTTCTTACACTTACAGTTATTATACGTATGCCCATATATTATCGCATTGTTTGCATCTATTTTCATCTTTGTTTTACGTAAGTAAAATGAGCTATCATTGCAGGCCACGGTTATCGAATGTATTTAAAAAAATGTTTTTATCAGTCCACAATAATCTACAAACTAAAAAAAAAATAAGGAAGTTTCTTCAATGGATTAGAAAGATTATGGTTAACTTGAATGGAACTATATTGCCAACCATTGATAAAGTTTGCTTAACAGAACTTGACACAAGAAACCATTGTCAAGTTTAAAGCATGGATTAATAAGAACTCCAAAGGAACAAAGCAAATCAACAAGATATTAGATTACAACCGCATTATTATTAATGTATCGAATTTCTTTAAAGAGATACAACATTTGAGCTTTTTGTAGATTCATTTTTTTGTGGACAGGAGGTTCATCCAATTTGTTTTTGATGCATTGCCTCTATGTAGGATGTTAATGAACGCGGTATTACTGGCATTGCTTCTGTTGATATTATTATTGTTATATATTTTTTTATTATTGTTATAATTTTTTATTGTTGTTATCATTAAGTATTATTTGTATGATTATTACTGTCATTTTTCGTATTTGTATTGCATTAAAGTTAACCTTAAGTTTTATTGATATAATAAGTGTTTCTCTTACAACACTAAGCTCTAATGTAAAAACTGTCCAGAAATAATAAAATGCTAACAATTTATAAAATCCAAATGCTTGACGTATTCGAACTTCATACTTGTGCTTGGTATTCGTATGCTTGTTAAATATTTGCAAGCAAAAGCATTACTTAATGCAAGAAAAGTTAATGGTTCGTGATGTTTGATGTTCGATTGATACGATATTTTCTTGAAATAATTACAAACAATCAAAATGTTAGCAAGAAAGATTATAGATTACGATTGTATTTGGTATGCGAAGGTATCAGTTATTTCATAATCTATATTAATGCAACACTAGTACTTGAATGTTTGAATCATTCATCACTATATCTGCAAAGTTTTCAAGCACAACATAATAAGAAGTTCTCAATTAATATTGTTATATTATGAAATAAAAACAAATCGTTCCTAACGAAACCTATTAGTTGTTGTTTGTTCATTAATTAAAATAAATCAGTTTAAAGATTGCAACACAATTTTTATAAGAAAATATTTATACTTTTGTTTTTAAAAACTTAATATTGGCAATGTTGAGTTAAACTAACTTATATTATAAAGTAATGATCTTAATAATTGTTCAATAATTATATCTTCAATATAGTTATCACAATTGTATGCGGAGTTCTTAATATTGATTAACAATTAATTCTAGCATACAGTGAAGACACTATACTAACTTGTATATCTAAAATAGTTAATTTGATGATGTTAACTTTGACTAACCTTTGTTAACAGTGTACACTTCTCTGTTGATTGAATCAACAAAAAGTTTGCACTGTTAACAAAGGTTAGTCAAAATTGATATCAAATTAACTATCTTAGACATAAACAGTTAGTCAAGTGTGTTCAGTGTACATGAGAAAGACTGGCAAGAGTAATGAAAACACGGCATCAAAACAAAGAAATGTTTACAATTCAGTGAATTATTGCTCAACCAGTCGAAATTGAGCCTAAAACTGAAAATTATTTAGTAAGAAAATTCCATTTTCCCCTCAAACTGAATCTAAAGTTTTTTTTATATTCCTGGCTGCGTTTGCAGTTCAGAAGAGATGCAAAATTGAACGTTCAAAATTCCAACCAACTCAGGCGTTGAATAAACAGTGAAACAAAAAAGAATAAATGAAACAAAAATAAAACTAATAAAAGATCAGATGATTAAAACAAAAGACACTGAATGCTAGAAAGCGTTAAATTAATCATATAAAACAGGTTATTGTATGCAATGAAAAGACTCGCTATTCCAGCACCGACTAAATATTCATGAAAAACTATCAATAAAAAGCCAAATGAAACCATCATTAGTGAAATTATTTTTCTTTCTTGTGTCTTTCATCAGTTGTTTGTTTTCGCTTCAGTTACTTTATGCTCAACATCCACGTGCAGTGGTGTGGTTCAAAATATATTATGGATGCAACGTTATATTGGTTACATGTTTGATACAGATAATGAAGCCTGTAAGATCATTCACTTCAGATGTGACGTTTCAACAGCAATGCAAAAACTTAACCTATCATTACGAACATTAGCTAAAGATTATTCAAAGCAATATAAACAATTAGAAGAAAATGGTTATTTTTTCAAAATTGAATAAATAACAAAATGAATTCGATGGAGTAATCCAAAGAAATGAAAACAAATCTCGTATTAATACATTTTGATATACATGAATATATCACCAAAGTAGCTATGCTCTCGTTGAGATCTCAGATTGGTATTTGTAAGCATTAATTGTAACTAGTAAAACGATTTAGCTTAGAAAGCTATACACGAGAAGGACAATGTAGCATTGGTCTTAAGAATTTGGGTTGGTTAGCGTTTTTTGATGGAATTCAAAATGTATGCTTCAAGTTAGTTTGACTGTGCAACAATTTCTTCTTTTGTACGTTTTGTCAAAGTCCCTCGGAGAAACCAAACATTCGGTGACAACCTTTCATCCTGTCTGGTTTTAGGATTAACATTACATGAATAATGTCGTTAAATGATCAACCTAACCAGCTCAGCAACATCCTATTATTGTAATCTTTTTATAGAACATTTTAAACAAAGCACATTGAAGAAGTTATAAAATGAGTGTTATAACACCATCACAATGCGTTGTTACAGCCACTGAATGAATAAATAAACTTATGAATAATCGATTATGGTTCACTGAGATCAATTTAAATATTATATCTAGCAATAGAGGTTCTTGGATTATTCATAATTTATATTTCTATTATTCAATATATCCATTAAAATTTTGATATATTATCTACATTTTGGTAGTCAAGGTCTTTTTTATTAAAACAGACCAAAGTCATTTTTTCAACCGCGCTTTTTCTTGATTTAAATCAAAATCGTATAACATTGTGTCAATGTGATTTAAATCAAGAAAAAGTGCGGTCGACAACACACCTATGATTAGATTAAATTGAAAACTAAACTAACAAACCTTCAATAATTCTGTGTTAATTTAAAGTTTGCAAAATTTGAAATTCGCAATCGGCATGATTGATTTTTAAGATATTAAAAGTAAGTTTTGTCATTGAACTGGGCAGCTTATCTCTCACGACCAGAGCTGGACAGTAGATTTTGTTTTAATTTATTGCATTTCAAACAAATTAATTCAAATGAGAAGACATTAGAAATTAAGTAAAAAAAAACTTTCTTCACACACAAGCAACTTCAGCAAAGGCAAATATGTATAATAGAAAGGTTTATTACTAATTATTGTTGAAAAAAGCAAATATATATAATTAGCAACTATCATTAATTAATTTATCGAGTTTTAATTTAATTCGACTCAGTTTCTTACATCCCGAGACTCGATCGTAACTAAGTAAATCATTTTTTAAAAATTTAGGTGTTCCATAAAAGTTTTAAAAATCTTATATTTATTGGTTAGGTGAGAATAATTTTGCCTGTTACTGCAAACTATACTTGATTTCATCATTCATCAAGCTTTTATGTTTTTTTTACATATTCGCACTTTTCTGCGGTGAACAGAGTTAAAAAACTGATTAATCCCCAACAACAAACAGACAAATAGAAATAATCCAATTAAATACAAATTTAAAGTAAAAATGTTTGAATTTAAACTTTTTCAGCAAATTTGAATAAAATAAAATAATTCATTAAACAGAAATCAAATAAAATGGAAGAAATCATTACTTGAATAGAGAAGCACTGGAAACTAATCTAAATTTATAAATAAAAATAAATAAATATGTAAATTTGTATAAATAAATAACCTAAATAAACAAATTTTATTGATAACTGTTAATTATAATAAAATTCCATCTTTTTCTTAGTTATAATTCATTCTTTTATACAATTAATATTTATTAATTTGTACATTTCATTCACCATCTGAAGATGTCGCCTTTTTTCCACCTTCCCTTTTTCTTTCTTTTTTTGCGTTAATTAATTTAGAAAAAATATTTTAATTGATATAGTTTTTGTCGTAAGTAAATACATTGCACTATACCCTTTCACAATTATTTGAATTAAAATCCCTTCCTTCAGAGTTTTACAAGGGCTTATTTTGATGCAAGTGCATTAATGTGTTATGGTTCTTATACTGAATAGTAATATGTATGTAGTATCACGAAACTCGCATGGGTGGTCGTGATCCAATTAAATTACTTTTACTTACTATTTGAATATGTGGACTCGAATAAATTTAATTTAGAAAAATATATAAAAAAAACTCCAAGAATACGAAACCCACTTATACAACATTATCTTACATCAGCTAAGATTGATGAACAAAATAAGAAGTCAAAAATGTATTAATAATAAAGCATACACTCATTTGACAGATTTTTATTTTAAGTTGTAAGAAATAAAAACAGTTTTTAAATTAATAAATTAACTGTAAAACTAAACAAATTCAAAACCAAGATCTATAGAATTAAAATTTAAAAAATAAAAACCCGAGGTTCATTAAAACCATTTTAGTCAAAATCTTCTTAAAAAAAAGATTTTACAATTGTACCGTCGATGTCAGTTTCATTCTTTTTTTATTACTGTTTTTTTTTTCTTTTTTCTGTGGAACGTTTTATGCTAAACCCGTTTCGGTATAAAAACCTTGCATCAGGTAAGATTTTTTACGAGTTTAGGTCAATTGATTTATTCAGAGGTTATCCATCCAGGTTAGCTTCCCCAAGGAGAGCTTAGCCTTTGCTTCATTGCAGAGGCCAACATCATGTTTGGGACACTGAATAATCTTATTTTCACAACAAGATATTACCTCGAAAATTGTCGTTGTTTTTTATTGATAAGACAGAATTATTTTATAGGAATTGAACCCATGACCGTGGTTAGCTCAATACATAAATAGACAAGCATCGTGTAAATAAAATATTTTCGAAACAAATAAGAACGAGAAATAAAAAACAATGCATAAATAACAAAAGAAAATAAAACAATTTAGATAAAATATTTTTGTTTTAAAGAAAAGTGGAATTGAATAAAAGAAAATCGATGATGATGATGATTGCAAATATAATGACGACGATGTTGATGATGACGTCGAGAGAAAGATATTATTTAGAGATTCAATGGAAGAGGGGAAGCGGGGGGGAGCTGAGTCGCATGAGGGGGGGAGGCGATAGCATACTTTTTCTAGGCTTCCAATGGAGTCTGAAGGGACTGCCGAGCGAGGGGGTGAGGTACCACCAGTGCAAATAGAATAAAAAATACTTATGCCGTAACGCAAGGGCCAGATTTTGTGTCCCCCCGCCGCCCCCCGCCTGCTTTTTTCCTCTTCTCCCTTTCTATTATAAGCCCTTTCGACAAGCTTTATTCCACCTTACTTGGAGGAGCACAGCATCACTGACTCATTTCACTCGGTCTTCGGTCTTAGCATCAATTGTGCAACTCAACAATTGCATTACATCAACATTATTATTAACATTAGTGTTCTATTACCATTGTTACAGATTCATGGTTACGCTTCTAATATCAAACATCTTTGTATTTTAATCTCCGTCTTAACATTATCCTCCTTTGTCTACAGTATATATATATATACATATTTATACATAAATAAAATTATACATATATACATATATATATAATATATGTTATATATAATTATATATATATAATATATACCATTAAGTATATATAAACAGTATATTATAGATATATATATTTATATAAATATGTATATATATATACTTATAAACATACATGTGTGTGCATGTACATGTTCGTGTACATTCTTCACTTTGATTAAATTTAATGGAACGTCTGCTCAGCATAGTCTCATCAGTGTAACAATCCTTCACATCTGTACCAAAGACTAAATTTCACCAAAATCTTTCAAATCTTTGGCTATCAAGGTGAGAACAAAGATTGTGTCATGGAACGGAATCTCAAGGTGGGGACCTTTCAGACCTTATTGTGGACAAGGCTGGTACATGATACGGTATTTAACGTATTTATGGTGACGATGCCAACAATTTTACCATACAAAATTATATTTTGGTTTTCAAAAATTTATGACAATGTAGGTAATTGGCACATAAAACTACGACTAAATTAATGTATTGGTTGATATCATTACCACAAATACGATACATAAAATAAGGTACGGTACCATATGCCAGCCTTTTCTTGAAATACGTTGCAAATCATTTTACCCAAAATAAAGGAAACTATCAGAGAAAGACATGGTCGTGTGGTAGGGTAGAGGTTACTGAAGAATAAAAAGTAAAACCAACAGAAAAAGTTCATCACAATTATTTTATCATAAAAAATTGAGAATCTACAAACTCCAGGCTTGGGATTTAATTTCTATTAATTTTTAACAAATGTTAAATTTAATGTATGAACACATATTTCAAGCTATTAAATTACATTGCAAATTGAAATAAAAATCTTTCACTAACGTATTAATTCAAGCGTAATGGTGTACACTCAAAGTATACTTGACCTAATTTAAATAGCCGATTACAACGTACATAAAAACCAAAGTTCTGTATTGAAGAATATATCAAAGTATTTTAAGTTTTTTATTTGACAGTTAAACATAAAAAAGTATTTTTTATGGTAGCAACATCTACCTGACCTATTCTATTGCCTATGCAAAAAACATAAATAGGAACTAAAGGGGAAAAACTTCTACCTGTAAAAAAGACGTATTGAAATTTTTTACCATTTGGTATGTAGGGAGGTAATAAAGCTTTTATAGTTACAGTATCTAAACTTTCAAGCTGTAAAAATCCAAAAGATTCTCGGTATTGTAATTAGTAATTTTAAACAATGTTACTCTGTTGCTTGTTTCTCTAAAAATAAATACAATTCTAACCAAAATGCAATGTTGTTTAATATAACATTGTTCCAACATATGATCTACTACAACTATGTGATTTCAATACATATAAAATAAGTCCTAGAAATATTCTTGATACTAATGTTTCAAGCTATATAAGTTAGTTACTCAAAATATGTGTAAGCGTGTTTTTCCAAACAGACACACAAAATATAAATATACACACCATTGCAACTTTCCATCATAAATAGATAATTACAAATTATAGCTAAAAGCAAAATTCAAAGTTGAAAGGGAATATTTTAAGGACTTGTTGATAATGTTGTTGAAATTAACAATAAATATTTGACAAGTAATGAACTTCTTGGACAAAAGTTGGAAAAAACTGTTTCTAGCGTGCATAACTTAAATAAAAAATCTATTTACTTTCACATGTATTTTCAACTCTTATGAAATAATGTGTCTGAATTTTTACTAATATAGATAACAAACCAACCAAGCATTTGATTTAACCTTATCTAAGCAAAACAAATAATGAAGAATCATTCGAATACCTAATTTATAAATTATGAATCGGCATGATTTCAAAACTACTTCTTAGTCATCAGCAAAAACATTTTATTTTAGTTTTGGTAAATGAACTAAATTTTAACAAACTAGAATGAATTCTTATATGCATGATTTAAGCTTTTAAAATATTGGTGTTTGTAACGAGAGACTTTTTTAGGATTGGGCAATGACCACAACTCAAAATAGCTATTAATGGTTATTTCATGGAGTTCATATACTTTGAATGTAACTCAAAATCTGTTTTCATCGTTGTACAGAGAATACAGTTATATAGCACCGATTGTTTTCTTTAAAATTTAGACAAGAGTAACATTATCAGATGATTTTATTACTATGGAAATATTTACAATTCACTGTTTATTTTGTAGGGAACAGTTTTCCAACGTCAAGGTTGGGTTTTACGACAATAATAACAGAATAACCTCTATGAAATTGTTTTATTTACACACTTCACGACACACTTTGGTGCTTGACGAATGCTTTGAGGCAAAAAGAAATCAATGACAAAGAATGTTGAGAAAGATTTCTCGAGGTAAGTAACTTTAAAAAACAAATTCATTTCAACTTTGAATATACGAAGGAAAAATAAGAATTATTTTCCACAAAGAAAATTATTAATTAACTGTGGAATCTTAAAAGCCATATTTACGTCTCCCTTAAGTGAAGGAATATAATAAATGAAACATTTATTTGCAATTGAAATATATATTAATAAATGATATGAAACGAAATAGGAAACCTATCATATGTAATAATAAAATGAATTGAAACGATAAATAATAATAATAATAATGAATAATAAGAGAAACTGACAAAGAAATGGTAATAATAATAATAATTAATTCTATCGAGAATAAAGAATATATAAACTGGAAACAAAGCAAATATAATCAATACCAGAAATCCAAGACTCAGTGCGTTCTTTTTCCTGTATTTATAATAATAATAAAACTATCAGAAATCATCTGAAGATAATTTCTTCTAATTATTTGAATAAGGAACTATTTTGAAAGCTTCATTAAGGATCTATTCAAGATTAGTTCAGTTATCCCTGAAATGTTTACATTTTCCCAATACTACAACTTTACCTAAAGATTATTTGGATTGTGACGCACTTGGCACAGCTAAAGTATTTAATTTCGTGTCTTATTAAGAAACAGAACAAAAGAAAATGCAGACACGACCACTTCAACAACAAAAGACACAGCGAAATGAAACATCAAAGTTTATTAGGTAGGTATTTGGTGATTACGAATAAATACAATCGTAAGAAAGCAAACATTTATTTTTGTGTCAGGTTTAATGACTGGTTAACATGATAACAATTACAAATAATCATGCTACCAACACTAAAAACAATCATGATACTATTACTAAAAATAAATCATGACAATACCACTAAAATAATCAAAATAGCTATTTTTTCAGATTGTAATTCCCTGCGCCAATTTCTACCCAGTCGCACATTTAGAAAATATTTTCAACCGAGGCGGTTAATTGGTTGGACGTTTGCAAATGTACGTTTGAGTTCTCTTAATTTCTGACTTTATCGTGGTGACTTGAAACAACTCACTAAGATTCATACAAACAACAGATAATAAACAAAGTTGATAATAAATTGTGGAGCTATAATGAACGAATGTAAAATGCAAATGAGTTTAAAGAAGTAAATGGTGTTGCATTAATAGCCTAAAATTTAATAAAAGACTAAATACAGCAATGATGATGATGTACAAGTATATAGATGGGCATCACAAATAAACCCAAATCAATGTAATTTCGTAAATTTTGTTAATAAGTAATGAAAACTAAAGAAAAAGAAACCTTTTGCAAATTAATGTAAACAAAAATCAAAGATGAAATGCAAAGCAAAAGATGTAAACCAATCGCGTCCAACAAAGCATACACAGACAACTGTTTCCACAGTGAGAGCGCGAGAGAAAGAGAGAACAGAGATGAAGATAAAATAAATGAAAAGCAAAACTATACGGCAAGACGAAGCGAAGTATTGGTCAGAGAAGGCCCACTTGCACATTCTTCTCTTTTGCTCTCTGAAATTTTTCTCGAAATTCTCTTTCCAGATCTCAGAAGAAACACAGCGCTACCATCCATCCATTTGCCCCCTTTTCGCCCCCACGTCTTATTCCAGAGCTAGGAATGCCCCCAATGACTGCCCCCGCTCGTCTTACATTACTTGCAAGAGCAAAACTATATATACTAAGGAAGCTGCACACAGACACACGCGTATATAATGAGTGCGCGTTTCATCTTTTTCACTGAGGACCAGGGGGAAATGAGCGGATTCTGTTATGCTTCTTCGTCTGTTTGGTTCACATCTTTTATTCGCTTTCATTTTGTCTAGAGTTCCCCTTATCTAAATGAGTTCTTAATACAAGACATTTTACTTACATGTTCCATTATATTCATTTGTTATTCACATACAATTTACAAATGTTTTTATTTTAAAATACTTAATTATTTAGCTAAATAAAAGTAAGTTAAACTTTTAAGAATTATTTCAAATTAGTATTTCAAAAGGGCAGAAAAACAGATAGTTCAGTATTGAATTATGATAAAAAATTGATTAAAAAATAAACTTTGAATGTAACAAGAGTTAGGAAGACATTGTTAAGCCATTTCCAAAAACATTGAGGTTGTTGGTAAGAGACTAATTACGTTCGTTTTAGTTTTAGATTAAATTTTGTTTTAAGATTAAGTTCCTTAAAATTCAAGCATTTCTGAAGGAACTGAAAAACAATGTCGTTTTTCAATATTTGATATTGTACAGTTTTTAAGGGCATATTGTTATCTTACATTAGTTAAGGATATATTGTTATCATAGTGTTGAAGAACAGATAGATCTATGCAACAATGGCACAACTTATAAAAGATGGGATATGTAGAATTAGTTGATATATCCTAATCAATTATTTTATTTTCAAATAATATTGTTAGTACATGCAAACCCCGTTATTATTCAACCCCGCTTTTATCGAACTTGTTACAGCCTCATAGAAAGTAGTTAAGGTGTAATTTAGAAAAAATAACAATTTTCTGTCAATTTTTTTGCGATAACTATTATATACATATTATAACACAGTAAAACTCCTTGTTTGTGAAATCCCGAGTTATGAAAATGGCATACCTTAGCTATGAAATACATGAACTATAAAAAATTTGAACCTCTTTCTGTAGAGATTTTCAAGTGCTAAGGAAAGTATATATCGTGCAAATACTAGATATGACACTTGTATTGCCAACGATTTATTTTTTTATTATGGTTACAATAAAACTTAATAAAGAAAAATGTCAAAGTAAAGTATATAGGAATTCTGGCAACAATTTACATGTGTATATTTTGAACATAACACCATGAAAGCTATTCGTAATTTTTATTTTTGCATATGATTTATATGCGAGTATATCATTTAGTTACAGTTGATTTATATGTAGTATTTGCTTAAAGTTATTTCGTTAACAAAATTTATACTAACAACGGGCAGAATACAAATTTTATAGTTATCCATAAATATGACGCTCATTTTCTAAGATTCAAATCTTAGAAAACTGTCCAGGTATTCTGTATTCCTGAGATATCACATCTCCCTGAGTTATGTAATAGCCAATACTTCATAACTCAGGAGTCCTACTGCAATGCAGGTGAGTTTAACAAAAACAATTCATCAAAAAATATTTATTTTTGTTCATAAAAAACGGAATGTGCAGAGAAACAATGCTAAATAACTTTTAAGTATGCCTCCGTTTTATTACGATTTTAAAAAGTGTGAGTCACATTTTTTAAATAAAAGCGCAACTTGCCTGTACAACATAATTTTAATAAATTAAAAATGTTAAACATAGTTCTCAACAACAAAAAACTTTTGCATGAAATGACACTATTGAAGACAACGTTGAAAAGTATTAGCAAATACTTTATATTCAAAAAAGAATGAAAAAAACAAACATTTCAAACTAATGATTTTTCTTCATTTTTATTTCTTGTCTCGAGTTATTCTTTTCAAAGTTTTTTCTTTGGTTTTTATTGCACTCAACACCTGTTCTAATTTACAATTTCAAACAATGTTCGATAATTTATTCGCAAGGTGTTTGGATAGTGTCGAGCGCCTTTTCACTTGAAAAAACTTGACGTCACAAAACTAAAACAACTTAATGACGTCACTAAAACAGAACAACTTAATGACGTCATCAAACTAAAACAACTTAATGACGTCACCAAACTGAAACAACTTAATGAAGTCACTGAATCAGAACAACTTAATGACGTCACTAAATCAGAACAACTTGATGACGTCACTAAATAAGAACAATTTAATGACGTCACCAAACTAAAACAACTTAATGACGTCCCTAAATCAGAACAACTTAATGACGTCACCAAAATAAAACAATTTGATGACGCCACTAAGTTAAAACAACTTAATGACGTCGCATTACTGAAACAACTTAATGACGTCACTGAATCAGAACAACTTAATGACGTCACCAAACTAAAACAATTTGATGACGCCACCAAGTTAAAACAACTTAATGACGTCGCATTACTGAAACAACTTAATGACGTCACTGAATCAGAACAACTTAATGACATCACCAAACTAAAACAACTTAATGACGTCACTAAATCAGAATAACTTGATGACGTCGCATTACGGAAACAACTTAATGACGTCACTAAATCAGAACAACTTAATGACGTCACATTACTGAAACAACTTAATGACGTCACAACAATAAACAGCTTCCATATACTATGATGAAATTATAGTATTTTTACAACAATGATTTGCAATGTTCTCCTTATTCTAATTTTGGGGACCTTGAGCAAATATATATTTTAAATACCTTATAGAAAATGAGTGAGCGAGCACACGATGCTTGACTATGATTCAAAGGATAAAACATAGCGGTGGTCTGGAACTGTATGGATAGAAAAGGAAACGATTTCATGCAAGAAAACACACTTAGAGGCTTAAAGAGAAAATAAATGTTGGAAAGCTATATATTGGTAACGACATCACGTTGCTGAAATTTTCATTTTTCCATTACTTGTCTAACAATTAAATGTTTCCCATTTTCTAAGCTTTGAGGATAGATAATAATTGCGATCAATGATGTTGTTAGATTTTATTTATTCTTATGTTGATGATTAAATGTTTCTTATCTGAAATTATTTGTATTTCTCAATTGCTGACGTGCAGAGATTTACGTTACGTATAAAGAAATTTCATTAATTTAAATCAAAGGTAATCGCAGTATAACAAATTAAAATTTTTCATTGATAAAACGTTTCCATCTGTTTATTGATCGAGTATGTACCTATTTATGTTTCTTAAATATTTTACCTACAATTTTATGTTATAGACTACGCCCGGGCAGGAATATAATCGTATGTATGGTTTGTGTATGCCCCTATCAACAACAAAAAATGTACGTGTCCAGAGTGCAAGGTTTATTGATTGATTTTAATTGGTGTATAGGTGAATGTTTTTGTACGGCAATAATAAATTGCATTGCAATTCCATTGTCGTGTCCTGCAGCTAATTACATTGCAATAAAATAGTCAATTAAAATCATAGATTGGAATTTCAAAGCTAATATCCTAAGTTGCCCCTGGTGAGTGAATATGATAAAATAAGGTCATTGAGCGTCATATAAAAACTCTTATTTGCTTCGATTCAATCTCAAATCTTAAGCTTACAAAGAAAATATTAATGAGTCGCATATTTGTTTATTCAATTATTATTAAAAAAATTAATTAATTAAAAATCAAGATGTTATTTATGAATCTTTTATATTACAATATTATCCGACATAGAGAAATATGAGTTTTTTACTTTAACTACTGCAGCTACTGCTACTACTACTAAGACTGCATCGTTGTGTTAATGGTTGTAACATAATAATTGCTATTATATGTTTTATATTCTTCGACAGCAAATATCATTAACACAAAAACTTAATCTTAAACAATACATACATAAAGTAGTTCTATTTGATACAAATTACTAGCAAAACATTTTTAAAACAAAATAAAAATGAATGACAGGTAATAATGGCAGTGCCAATGAGAATAGGTCCAATTCCAGGGATAACAAAAAACAGTGCAAAGAGAGAAAAAGTAATATGAAGGAAAACAAATGTAGTTCCAAGGGGAATTGTGCCAAATAAAATGGAGACATTATCAAGGGTAGTAGTAGCTTTAAGGAGAAAAGTTGTGGTACCAAGGTAAATTCATTGAATGTTAACGGAATATATGCATTTGCAAAGAGTATACGTAGTGCCAGTTAGCAAAAAATATTCAATGTCAAGTGCAAAATATGCAGTGTCAAGGGGTAAGTAAGCAGTGTCAAGATAACATAAGCAATACGAGGGGAAAATATGCAGTGTCAAGGAGAATATAAGCAATGCCAGGGGAAAATATGCCGTGCCAAGGAGAATATAAGCAATGCCAGGGGAAAATATGCCGTGCCAAGGGGAATATAAGCAATGCCAGGGGAAAAATGATGCTAAATAAAAACGAAGCTAAGTTAATGAATTTCTATTTATTTAAGATTGTGAAGTCTTTATGAAGGGGAATCCAAATCATAATTGTAAAATGTTCGAAGGAATAAATAAATTCGAACTTTTTATGCAACAGACAAATTGGAATTATTCTTACTTCCAAGACACAGAAATTATCAATAACAATGGATAGAGAAAATTTCTCTTTAATTAACCATTTTATTGCCGTTTCATTTATTTGTACGACGATCGTTTAATTACAGTTCGTCATTTTAATTTTATAATAATTTTTTGCGACATTTTATTTGCATTTATTCATTTGAATTGAACGACAACAAATGTTAATTATCTTGCTTCTCATGCAGCTGCGACAGATGCTATCAACACTTGTAAATTAATTTCTTGAATTCAGTTGAACATTCATAAAAATCAAAAATACTAACTTATGATCATTTAAAACGTTCAATAGTCTTTTAAAACATTCCTAAAAATTAAAAACATTAACGTATGATCAAAAACATGAACAATCATTTTTCACTCCCCCTCTAACTCATATTTAAATAAATTAGTTCTAAAAAATGTTTAAAGTTTATTTTCATGTTTAAAACTTATTTCCATCATTATAGATTTGTTGTTTGAAATAAATGTTTACTTGAATTAAACTGTATTTATATTTACGGTTAAATAAAAACTGTTCAAATGCAATAATATATTATAATTGTAATTTCATTTATAACAGTTTTTATCGTTCAAATAGCTATAATAATTACAGTTATTTCGTTTTGCTTAAACGCAAATTTTCTTTGTTCGGAAAATATTGTTATTAGACTAAATTGAATAAAAACTTATTTAGATTTAAGAATATTTACGTTTGAAATGTTTAAATATTTAAATTTGACTCATGACATAATTCTTACAGATTGCATTATGTGAAAACCAACACATTTGGTCAAAGTTAAACAGTTCCAACTTAATAAGATGCGTCATCCTTAAATTAGAAAGGTATTTGAAAAATAAAACCTCTAAAAAACTTTAATCCTCTATGCTTGAAAAGACGGATTTATCACATGCAATAAATGTTGCTTCAGTACTAACTCCAACGTGTTTTGTTCCTCAGCCAATAACAATTCATAAATCAAAGGCTTAAACAGTATAAATATATTTATTTGGAAGCAACCTTAAGAATCGGAAGAAGAAAACAAAGAACACAACATTTCACGCTATCCACGAACGCCATTAATGCAGAGACAGTCAAAGGAAAATGTTTGGGTCACAAAAAAATTCCTTGCAACGTCTGACTAAAACATAATTCATTAACCCTTTAACGTCCATTGGGACGAATTAGTCACGTTTAAGAAGGTTTATTTTCAATGCAAACTCTATTGTATTGAAGAACTTATGATAATAATTACTCAGGCATTAAAGGGTTAACCAACAACACAAGTCTCTTGAAGACGATGAATATGCTTAAGAATAAAGCATTGGATTGGCCAGGGACATTGAGTTGGATTACCTCATCACAAACATACTCTGCAACATAACAAACATTTTCTTACAAGGATAAGCAGACAAACAAACACACAAACTCTTAATTACATAGCCAACAATGGTTATTTTAAATATATTTTAGTTCTTATGGCATTAACTAATCATGAGTCAGAGGGTCAAGAAGACAAAAGTAATTAGCTTTGCTTAATACTCTCATGTTAAACCTTGATACGAAAGAATTGTAAAGCAGTAATTAATGCTCAGACACATCCATCCATACCTTCGTGTAGCCCAACAAATGTTTTTGCTACAGAAGTCATTTTTATTTATAAATACATGTAAGGAAATCACTTTACATTGAATATTGGATTATCATTTTCGAGCATGAATATGAAGTCAATCTAACTATTGCCTTCAGTAGTCACATACAAGGAATCCGATAACAACGCCTATTGAGGCGTACATTAATCATGTAGATGATCGTATGTAATTGTATTGAATCTTACTAAGGTCGTATACGCCTCAATGCATCAGTGTTTGTACGCAACGGTCGCAAGTTTGTTTGGTCATTCTGCGCTAGTGTTTCAAAAGTTCAAGCCTTGTCAAAGTCAAGAAATAATATTCACGGTTGATTAGTGATAATCAAATAATTTAATTATTTATCAAACACGTCAAATGAACTTAAATTGAAATCTTTCGGTATTTCAGTTTATTTTGGCTGCGCTCGATGAAATCAGAATATTCCTCCGTGCGTCATCTTTACTGCATTGCTGTTGGTTTTCGTGGTAATTGACATTTCTTATCGTTGTTAGTTCTTCCAGTTTAACACTTTAACCGTTTCTTATAACACCGGTGATACGTTAGCTTATGCTTTACTCGATTTTATGTTACACCAGTGATACAAATTAAGTTAGCTATGTTTTAATATCTTCATACAGGTATAAGATATTAAAACATAACTTACTTGATTTGTATCATTGATGTAACATAACATGGAGTAAGCCATCAAGCTAATGTATCACCAATATTTCAAGAACGGTTAAAATGTTGACGAAAATTTTTGTTATTTCCATTTTCAGTGTTAAAAAAATTACATTTTTAAATTCTCATTCAAGTAGACAATTCTATCATAAGACAACCCGGTATAGTTAGTTAATCCAAACGATAATCTTATTTATAATTATTTTTTTTTATAAAAATGATACTTTCGTTCAGTAATATTAAAACATTTATTGTATACAACTATAAAAAATGTTACGTTACCTCCACTGAGAAAATCCACGAGTCTTACCTTCTGAAAAAGAAAAAAATATTAGTTTTCATTGTTTTTATGAATGAATTTTGAAATCAAATACAGTAAAACTTCGGAAACGTAGACCGAAATGTTGTCTACGTTATACGAAGAATCTCCGTTTCAGGTATACCGATTTACCACCTGCCTTTGTGTCACGGTTTTTTTGTATACATAGAAATGATGTCGACGTTTTAGGATTTCCCCGTTTCATGATTCTACATTTTAGGAACTTTTATTATTCTCAGTTTCAGGAGTTTTACTGTATTAGAATTTCACTAACAATTGATCGCATAAGAGAAAACGATTGACAAGCTAAAGAATACACTAAAGCAATTTCCAAAAGCCTTTTATACTTGAAATAAAATAATATGTAAAATTGACTGACAGAATAAAATTTGTTAAATGTAAATCCAATAAAATCTATATATAGTGTATAAGCGCGCGCGCACATGCACACACACACACACACACACACACACACACACACACACACACACACACACACACACACACACACACAC